>MNCI01008224.1:16444-91452 GCA_015680685.1 Gnetum montanum | reverse complement strand
TGTGCAAGATATTTTACTTTTGATTTTCTGATATGCATTCTTATCATTTGCATCATTCATTTTGCATTTTGTAAGTCCTTGGGTGATTTGCTAGACTGTCTAGGGCACCTCAAATCCCATTTTTTTGAAGTCCTTGGGGATTCAAGGTTGAGGATGCTACACTAGATCTATCAGTTTTTCAACAATTGATTTTTTCAGTTCCAACACCCCTTATTTGGAAAAAGGTAAAAATGAGAGAAAACTTTCCTCTATTTATAGGATTAAGGAAACCAAAGGTTTGGAAAAATATTAAACAACTCATTCTTCAAAAANCATATCATGAATAAAAAAAGAATTTTTGAAGAATGAGTTGTTTAATATTTTTCCAAACCTTTGGTTTCCTTAATCCTATAAATAGAGGAAAGTTTTCTCTCATTTTTACCTTTTTCCAAATAAGGGGTGTTGGAACTGAAAAAATCAATTGTTGAAAAACTGATAGATCTAGTGTAGCATCCTCAACCTTGAATCCCCAAGGACTTCAAAAAAATGGGATTTGAGGTGCCCTAGACAGTCTAGCAAATCACCCAAGGACTTACAAAATGCAAAATGAATGATGCAAATGATAAGAATGCATATCAGAAAATCAAAAGTAAAATATCTTGCACACAAATTGAAATTTTAAAACTTGTTTAAACAAATACAGAATGAGTTTAGGAATGTGTACAAGAGTTTCCAATGATAGAGCGAAAAGGGGGTTCATTGGAGTAGGAATTTAGAGCCTGTTGAAGTCAATGTGATCTGCTTCATGATTTGAGTGCTTAGCCACTCCTGATGCTATTAAGCATCCTCTACTACAACTTCAAATATGCAAATTGGGTCACTACTAGAAGGTGGAAAAAGTGAGAAATTTGGTTGTGAGATTGCTTCATGTTGGGGGCTAGAAATCCTAGAAATGTAGTGTTGACACCAAAAATCCATAAGTCTCAAGGGGGTTGCAAAAGGGGTAATATGGTTGCAAAGTTTCCACATTGGGGAGCTCCAAGAGGCTGCTTTCCTACAAGGTTGCAAGAACCATTGGAAGCCAAAATTGCTATGTTCTTGGAAATGCAAAAGTGTGGAACCTAAAAGGGGTGTTGGGGTTTTGATTTTATATGTTTTGAAACATGATTTTTTCTGCAAATTAATTGTAAATTTCTTGCAAATTTCTACACCATACAAGTGAGATGGATGCCCAATTTTGGAGGGTTACCATATATAGTAAGTGTCATCTCCCATGACCATGCAATTTACTATAAATAGTAATAAGGACACCCCTTCTACACTAGAGGTAGATCTTCAATGTTGAGCTTTCTGCCATCCTTTCTAAAGTGGTTGGTTAACCTTAAAGTCAATGGGGTGTAGAAATCTTGCTTATGTTTCTTCCATGCTAGGGGAGAGGAGTTTTAATGCTAGGGTGAGAAGCCCCCACACTAAGAATGTGGATTTCCATCTTGGGAAAGAAGACCAAACTTCTTCATTTTGGGCATTATGTCTCCCCCCACTTATCCATGCTGAGATCTACCTCTCCATGCTAGGGGTAGGTGAGATTTTCCCCTTGCAGGTGTTTCCAGGGGAGAAAAGTATATACACCCCCTATAAAACCCATCAAATTACCATTTTTGGCACTCCAAAAGGCATTTTTGACCCTCCAAGCCCAAATATAGATACTATGTGACTTTTTTTCATTGGGAAATGAGGCTTTGACCACTTACGAGGCACTTTTCAGCCTGAAAGGTATAAAGTACATAAGATTGGCCCTTGTGGATTACAATCTTCACATTTACAATGAATGTTTGCCATGGGTTTCATGGGGTGAAGGCTACATGGTGAAATTTGGTTACAACATGCAACTTTTCATGGTGTTTCAATGGCCCCTCTTTGTTGGTTTCTGGAGGATTAACCTGAGAGACATTGATAAAGAATACAAAACATCACTAGAGGTCCATTGTCAACATTCCTCTTTGTGCTTGCTCTAGTCATGTTGAACCATGCCAAAGAGTGCTTATGATGATGGGATAAGGCTATGATGATGTTAAGGTTGCAACGAAATGGTTATAAAGGCTAACAATGCATTCTAAGTGTTGACATCATGGCTACAATGTGGTATTCACATGTTTTCAATTATTAGTCACTCAGAAAATGATTTTGAGGATCTAATCACTTTGCTTCAAGATTCCTTTGGCCATTGGGATTTTAGGCTTCATTGACCATTTAGAATCTTGGCAATTTTCTTTCCCATTTTTTTGGTGGGGTGAGGCCTTCATTGGGTCTAACTGCCAAAGCTAGTTTGACATAGCTTTCCTATTGAGTGAGTTGTATTATAGTCAATAGACTTGGTGGTTTTCCCATCGAATGAGAGACATTACACTCAATGGAATTAATTATTTTCCCACTAAATGAGTTGTGTTACATTTGAATGGACTTGAGGATGGAGCATGATGAAGAGTTATCACATGGCCATAGTGCATGAGTGACAAACATAGGTCAACATTGTTTCCCAAGGCATGGAAGGTTATAACCAAGCTATGGGATTAGGCTCAAGGAGAGGTGTTAGATGGAGGGAAATGATATCAACACTCTTGACATAGTAGGAAAAACTCACTAAATCTTTCACATTGAGATTGTGTGATGACCTACTACCATAATGAGTTGCACACTTGTGATGGTCCTAGGCTTCATCCTACAAATACAACTCCAAGAGGATAAGAACACCAAGAAAACAAAGCATGTTATAATGTTACAATGCATATATAGGCCATATGAAATCATAAAACCCAGCTACTCAGGTCACCAATGTTGCTAGTTTAAGGTTGTGGTGGACCATGGTACTAGTTTAAGGCATTGGTAGGCTATGGTGCTAGTTTAAGGTCATAGCAAAGCATGGTGTTGGTTTAAGGCCTCGATATGACATGATGCCAGTTTAAGACAATAGCAGACCATGCCACTAATTTAAGGCCCACATAGGCTTTGGTGCTAGTTTAAGATCATAGCAAACCATGGTGCTAGTCTAAGGCCTTATCAGGTTGTGGTGTCAATTTAAGGTCGTAGCAGACCATGGTGCCATTTTAAGGCCTCAATAAGCTGTGTCACTAGTTTTAGGCCTTAGCAAGCCATGTCACTAGTTTTAGGCCTGAGCAAGCTGTGTCACCAGTTTTTAGGCGCTAGTAGGATGTGCTACTAGTTTTAGGTCCTATCAGGCCATGGTTAAGTAGGCTCACTTGTTGATGGTTATCAACTACATGTAATATGGCTTTAGATAGGAATGATTGATTGGATTGACCAATTTATTCCCATCCATGTCGACTATCTTGAATGCTCTATTACCATAAGCTCTAGTGACAAGGAAGAGCCCTTCTCAGTTGGTTGAGAATTTATCCACATGTTCATGGATGGCTTTGAGGACCAAGTCACCCTCCTTGATCTTATGCTTGATCAAGTTATGGTGGTGATGTTGATTATGCCTCTCTTGATAGTGTTCAATGTGAGCAAGTGCTTGCATACATTGCTCCTCCACCAAATATAGGATTGCTGTCTGCAATTCCTTGTTCTACTCATCGTGATGAAGTTGGTCAAGGCTACTTAGAGTGATGGCACTTATAATTCAGTGCTAAAATGACTTTAAAACCATAGATTAGACTATAAGGGGTTGCACCAGTTGTCATGCGATAAGTATGATAGGTCCAAAGTGCATGGACAAGTCACTCATGCCATTTGTGCTTGTTATTATTAAGCATCTTCTTAAGCAAGTTGATGATGGTCTTGTTGTTGGCTTTTGCTTGCCCATTGGCTTGAGGGTAATAAGGTAATGAGAAAGAATGCTTAATGCCTTGGTCATCACAGAAATATTTCATTTCATGGCTACTAAATCGTGGTTCATTATTTGTAACTATGGTCATGTGTATGCCAACATGGGCTACAATGTTATCTAGGATAAATTTGCAGACTTGTTCACATGTAGTCTTCTTTAGGGAAATATCATCAACCCACTTCATAAAGTATTCGGTTGCGATGATGATCAAGCTATGCCTTGTGGAAGACTTAGGCATTATAAGTTCGATGATATCCAAACCCCATTGTTGAAATGACCAAGTGAGTTATATGAAACTAAGTCAATGATACATGTATTAAATTACTATGTCATTGGCATGTGTCACATTGCTTAACCTTCTACATGTAGTCACTTTCCATATGGGGTCAGTAGTAGCCTAAATATCTAATCTTAGGGGACATAGCTCTAGGTCCTATATGTCACCCACAAATGCCCTTATGAACCTCCTCTAGGACTGTTTTGGCTTTAGTTTTATCCAAGCACTTTAGTAATATGCCATCGTAGGATTGTCAACATAATGTGTTATCACCTACAATGACATACTATTCNAGGATTGTCAACATAATGTGTTATCACCTACAATGACATACTATTTCAAGCACTTACATACAACATACTTTTGAGTAGTATTCAAGTCTTATGAGGATACACCATGCATAAAGTAGAATTTAATATCATCATACCACTCAATTGTAGGAACAATATGAACAATAGTCACAAAGGTATCCTCGGTGTTCTACGTGATGGAAATAGCATAGTCCATGGTTAAGTTGGACAACTTACTAAACACATTTGGCATAACAGTGAGGGCTAGCATTGTGATTGCATCGACTATGGTGCTCTCATTTCGAGGTATGTGTTGGATATCAATGTCTATAAATTTTTATAATAGTTTCTTCCCTAGGTCACAATAAGATTGTCAGTGTTTGGCTTTACATGTAGAGACTTTAGTTACTTGGTTAACCATAAGTTGTAAATTGCCTTTGATCATTAAGCATCTAATTCCTAGGTCACGAGCTACCATCATCCCTCTAATTAAACCCTCATACTTTGCTATGTTGTTTATGCATGAAAACTAAAAATGATAGGCACAGGGTTAGATTTCACCAAATGATAAAATTATGCTGGTAGCGGCACTGGCCCCATGGGCAATTGAAGATCCATCAAAGTGCATGACCACCTCATAACCCTTAGCCACTTGGCTAATGGTATTAATGTTCTCATCAAGGAACTCAATATCTATGGTTGCTTAATCATCAACAAGTGAAACTGTGAGTTGTATGATTATAGCATAACCTTTCATTGAGAATTAAGAGATGTAATGAAGATCAAACTCCGTAGTTATGGCTCTGCATTGGGCTATATGGCTACTTTCATAAATGTTGGTCATTATGGCTCTAAGCACATTGCCTTTGCAAATGACATTGACTTTGCTTTTGAAAAGGCAGTGTCTCCACTTCTTTAGTGAGAAGATTAGTGTTAGACAATACTTTTCCACTTTAGCATACTATGGAAAACTAGTGAGAAGACTAGTAGTATATTGGCATTTCTACTCCATCATCATGTTTTTGATAGAGTAGAGAGGTAATGAATATATTGGAGATGGTAAGATAAATGTAAAATAGTTTACCCTCTTACAAAGAATAGACTATCGGTAGTTGTGCCAACTCTTGCTAAAGGTTTTCAAAGGCTTCTTGGCATTAAGCCATCCACTTGTAGTAAACCCCTTTTTTCAACAAGTGCTATATGGGCTATAACTTATTCATATTCCTAGTGATGAACCTATGAATAAATTGTAGTCTACATTGTAATCCCAAAAACTTCTTAAGGTTGGTAGGCACTGCTAATTTGGATATGTCTTTAATATTATCAAGATCTACATGTATCCCTACTTTAGATACTACAAAGCCAAGCATTTCATTGATCTTGATACCAAAGACACATTTCTTAGGATTGAGCCTAAGCTCATACTTGAGGCATTGTTTAAGCACAAGATCTAGGTCATTAGCATGGTCGTTGGCCACTTTGGACTTAATAGCTATATCATCCACATAATTGTTGAGTAAACCTAGCACTTAATCATTGAAGATATAGGTCATAGCTCATTGATAGGTTACTCTTGCATTCTTAAGGCTAAAGGGCATCATGGTATAGTATACAGTACCCCAAGGGATCATGAAGGTCATGCTAAGTTGGTGCTATCATTTGATCCTAATCTGGTTGTACTCTGAGAATCCATCCATAAAGAACAACAAGGCATGTATGATCGTAGTATCAATAAGTTGATCAATACTAGGCAAAGGAAAGTCATTCTTGATATTCACTTTATTTTTAGGTCTCAGAAATTGATGTAAATATGGATACTACCATTTTTCTTAGGGACTACCACTATGCTGGACACCCATTCTACATAGTTGACAACCCTATTAAAACTAGCTTGGTAGAGCTTTGAGATCTCATCACAAATTTCCAAGGCTAAATTAAGTCTAATTTTGGGCACTTTTTGTTTAATTGGCCTAATGCTATGATCTAGTATGATGTTGTGCTTGACTAAGCATGGGTCTAGGCCTAGCATATCTTCATATGACTAGGAAAAGGACTTAATGTTGCCTTGTAGGACCATGGTGATGTCTTGATCTTGTTGAGGTTTCAATGAGTAACTTAGCTTAAGGGTTTTTACCATACCACTATGTGTTATAAAAGGAACCTCAACTAGAGAGTCCTTGGTTATGTCACCCACCTCTAAGTCAAGGGTTTTGACTAGGTTTTTAGGTCATTCTAGAGGTTTCTCTAACAAGGATATGTGGTCAACAAGACTCTCAGGCTCAAGATCTAGGCAATCAAGGTCAATATACCATTCTACATCACCATGGGGTCCACTTAGGCTCAAAGGTAGACTGATCTACTCCCAGGTACTCATACTTTAACCCTACATGTCAACTAGAAGCATATGATGTGGCACTTGGATAAAAATAAATAAACAATGCTAAAATGCTATAAAATTATGCAAATTAATGCTATTCTAATGCAAACAAGGTTATCCAAGGTTATAAATAAAGTAAAAACAAGTAAGAAAAGTGGAACAAGGGTCAAATAAAGGGAAGTATGAGAAATATGACTACAAATAATCAACAAGGGTCACAATTTTGCTAGTTTTAGGCCTTAGCGGGCCATGATGCCTGTTTAGAGTCTTAGTGGACTATAATGCCATTTTAAGGCCTTAACAAGCCATGATGCCAGTTTAAGGCCATAGTTGGCCATGGTCAAATGATGCCAAATAGTGATTAGGGAAGGCCAAACCCCACTATTTGATACCAATCAAAGGGTAAACAAAGGCAAATAAGGCTATATGAAGGCAAGTAAAGAAAATATAAGGCTACAAGGTCAACAGTGCAACACAAGGATAAAAGCAAGTTGAAACATCATGTAATAAGATCAAATTAATCAAAACAAGCTACATATGGTGAAATTTGACTAATATAGGTCAAAGGGATTAGATTTTGCTATTTTAGGCCTTAGTGGACCATGGCTTAAGGCTACAAGGCTATTAGGTCAGTTTAGGCATTAGTGAGGGCTATTTCTGGGCTGTTTAGACGTAAATATCAAGAGTTTCGAGGCTTCCATAGTGCACCCCGCTTGTTTTCATGTTGGCCAATGTGGAAGAAGGGATCCTTAGCATGGAGTTTAAGAAATTTGGATTTTGGGGCAACCAAATGTCCAAAATTGAGGTTCTATGGCCTTTCCAAGGCAACACAAGGCTAGATCTTTTAAAATTGGGCACTCTAGAGGTTAGTAAAGATTAAAAAATAGGTTATGAAGCTCAACCCCCTTATTTTCATACTGGCCAACATGGAAAAGAGGGGGCTAAGTGTAGAAAACCAAAATCCAATAAAAAAGGAAGATCCAACATTGTCAAATAAATAGATAGAACATAGATCTAGAAGTTTTACATCCCCTAGCTTCATTTAGAGGCCATTTGAGTCAGTTTTGGGTGTCAAAACATGTTGAAATGGCTTTCTCCCTTCATCCACACTAAGCATAGCATCCCCAACATGGAGGAATTGTAGAACACTTGTTCCATGGATTTAGGATGTTTTGGAAGCACATCATCTAGGTTTATAGCCTCCTAGAGCTATATATCATAATTCTACAAGTTTCTAGCTGATTTTGGTCACGTTTGGAGGTCATTCAAGGAAACCTAAGGGATTACCCCTATTTCCATGCTAGGGAAGTTACTCTATCATGGAAGATTGGGGGAAGGAATTTTGAGGGCCAAAATAAAGTCAAACAAGCATAATTTGAAGATTATGTGGTTCTAGGCTTCTTTGGGGTAGGTTTTTGGTTTCTAGGAGTGTCATCTTATCAGTAAAAGTGGAAAAGCAAATTTTTCACTTTATTTTCATGGTTCCTAGCATGGAAGGAGCCTTCTCCAAAATGGATGAGGTGAGAATCTTAGATCTAGACCAATTCATGTCACAATTGACTATGCATGTTAGCTCCCAAAGTTTCCAGGGCCAAGAGTAAGTTTTCTAGGTCTAAATTTGATAGTTTTAAGTGTTTCTTAGTTCTTTTTAAGCTTCCCCCTTTTTTTCACACTAGGGATTCTATGCTCTGCATGGAAGATTTGTGGGAAAATATTTTTGGCCATATGAGATTAGTTTCCTAAGGTTTGAAGGCTCCAATGGGTGTTGAAAAGATTCTAAGGTGCATGCAAGGTCATTTGATGTAATTCTGAGATGTCTATGAGCCCCAAATGTGTCCTTCCCTTTAGTATCCATGCTATCCAATGCAGAAGAGATGGTCTCTAGCATGGAAGAACCAAAAATATCAAATCTAGACCAATTTTGGCCTTAATTGACTATGCATGTGCACCTCCATGGTTTCCGAGGTTGAGGACTATCAATCAAGTAGACATCCTACAACTTTACATGGACCCTACTTCCATGTTATGCAACATCCTACTTCTAGTGCTATCCAACATGGAAGCGGTGTCTCTCAACATCAAAGAACTAAGGGACCCTACTTTTACCATTTTCTATCATTTTTGGGGATGCATGTGCATTTCTAAGGTTGCTAGTATTGACTACTGTTGCTTATTGTCAAAACTTGGTTTTTTTAGGGGTTGTTAGATTGTTTTTGATGTTTCCCCTTTCTTCCATGCTGGGGTTCCCATGCTAAACATGGAGGACTAGGGAGAGAGGGTTTTTGGCTATCAATGATAAATTTTATTGAGTCTGAGAGTCCTAGGGTGAGTAGATAGGATCCTAGGATGCACATGAGGCTTCCCAGTGTTAATTGGAGGTATCTAAAGGCTATCTTTGAGTCCCCCCCAAGGTTCCCACCTTTTCCTTCCATATTTTCCAGCATGGAAAAGGTGGCACCTAGAGTGGATAAACTAGGAGGCTTTGCTTCTTACTAATTTTTGCTAGTTTTGTCTATGCATGTGTGTCTATAAGGCTGCAGGTGTCAATGATCAATGTCTAGGATCAAAATCTGATCACTTTGATGGCTATGAGAGGGGTTTTAGGCTTTCCCCCCTCCATCCATGCTAGGGCTACGATGCTTAGCATGGATGGGATTCTCCTTAGTGTGAAGAACCAAAAGAAAGCAAGTTTTGGTCATTTCAGGTGACTTTTAGAATGATTGGATTGCTTTCAGAAGTTAAACTACATGTAAACTTCAATAGTTTTGGCTTCTTCCCTTCTATCCACACTGAGAATGGAATGCTAAGCATGGATGAGTTCCTCCTCAGCATGGAAGAACATTAGGGGGTTTATTTTTATTGATTTTTAGCATTGTAGTGGCTTTTGGAGTGGATGTCTAGGTTCTGGTGTTAGTTTAAGATAATTTAAGGTCGTTTTCTTGCTTCTAATATTCTCCACTGATCTTCTTGGCTACATCCATCTTATTTCCATGCTAGTTAGTGTGGAAGAGGTCTCCCCCAAAATGAAAGAATGAAGAAAGTAATATCTAGACCAATTAGACATCTAATTGACCATGCATGTCAACCTCTTAGGTTGTCAGTGTCAATGGTCAATGTGGGGTGTCAAGATCCAATGGTTTGGAGGCTCCTAGATGCCTCATGCAATTTTCCCCCTTCTTCTACACTGGGCATGATGGACTTAGTGTGTGTGAGAGGGGGATTCTAGTTTTTTACCATTTTTTACTACTTTTGAGATCTTTGGAAGCTCTAAAGGGTTTTGGTAGGGTTTAGGGATCACTAGGGTAGGTTATTTGGATATTTTGGGTCACAACTTAGTTTTTCTTACATATCCCATAGGTTGTCACATTGGCTCCACACTAGGTAGCATGGAGGGGGAATTCACCAAAGTGAAACCGGCAATGGATGGGCAATCGACTTGTCTAAGGGTCAATCTAGGCTATTGGAGATTGTGAGGGGGTACAAGGCTTTGAGAGATGGCTACTAAGCAGTTAATTTGGGTAATTTTTATATTCCCACCATCCATCCATGCTAGGGCTACCATGCCTAGCCTGGATGAAACTTCCCCCAACTTGGAACTACCAAATCCCAAAGTTTCAACCACTTTCAACTAGGTGTGGTGAGGTTTTGGGGCTACAGGGGGTGCTTGGAGGGATTCTTGGTTGACAAGGGGTGCTTTAGTGCACTTGGTGTTATGGTGCATTGAATTGGCAATTGGTATTTAGAGGTGGGTATTTAGATTTTGGTGGAGTGTTTATTATAAAATTTTGCAAGTTTTGATCACAATTCCATTTTTCAAAAACAACGCATTGAAAAAAAGACTAGGAAAACATTTCTTATTATAAATGGCATCAATGTTCAACGTGGAAGTTTTCAATCTTCCTTGCAGCTAGCATTGAACCTCTATTCCTCCCAGATTTCAACCATTCCTAGTGTTGGTGCAACAACTACAATGTTCAAGTAGCGTGGAGGGAAGAGCTAGAGCCAAAGAATTTATAAGGTGGATGAGCATGCTACGGAGCTATTAGAACTTCCCAGATCCATTTCAATCTAGGCTTCATCCATGGCTACTCCAAGGTAGGCAATTGTAGCCAGTTTTATCTTAGTTTCTAGCCATTTTTCTTGTTTTTCTTACCATATGTGGGGTTCTCTTCAAATCTATGCTAATGGAGGGGGTAAAAAAATTATGAAAAAATCCCACCTCTTATTTTGGTTGTTTCTATGTAGATCTATGGTTGTTTCATTTTTTTGGCTTTGGTAGATTTGATTTTCAAAATTAGGATTGCTATGTTCATGCTTTTTCCCAAATTTTCGGGGTAGGGCCATTTTAATCAAATCTAGGCTTAAATATTCATTGAAATTTAATCATAATGAAATCCTACCACCTTATTTTGATTTTTTTTCAAATGGGTATTAATTTTTTTTGCTATTTTAACTATTTTTTGTGGCTACGTTAAGTTGGATTTTATGAATTTTTAGATTTTGGGTGATTTTTACATTAAAAAAAAAAAGAAATGTTGTGTATTTTTTCTTAAGAAAATTTCTCCATATTTTTAAAATTTGATATTTTTTGTTTGTATCCCTATGTTTTAGCTTTCCAATGGATATTTTCTCATTCAATTTGGATGAATAACAACAAAGTTATGGTTGTTTTCGTAAGGTCATGTAGTTAGGTTTTTTATGTCGTATTTTAGAATTCCATGTAAATTCCCAAATTTTTTCTAAGAAAACGAAAGGGGTTTTAGATGTATTTTGGTTACAACTAGGTGGGTCTTGGCTTCAGCTTTCCAACAAAGGTGGAACCACTCATTTTGGATTAGAAACAAATTTTTAATGAATTTTCTCTAAGCTTATGTCAAAAGGGGGTTTGTGCCATTTTTAGATTTTTATCCAAATTATTGATTTTTTTTGAATAAATAGCAAAGGTTTTGAATTTTTATTAATCATGGGTACGGATGATGCAATTCATGATTTCAAAAAATGGTGGGATGACTCCAATTGGAGCTCAAACAAATTTTTGATGAATTTTTTACCAACCCTGTGTGTAATGGGGTTAATGATGATGGCTATAGTTTTGCCAATTTTGGTTATGTTTTATGCAAAACAATAGCTATGTGTTTTTGGTTGCAATGGTCATGGCTGAAAGGTTTATGATTTTAAGATTCGTTTCATGTGCAATCACTGAAATCGAAGCTTTGATGAGTTTTTAATAAATTTTTAGTTATGGTTGTGTCAATAAGGTTAATTTTTGGTTGTAGAAATTTACTCCTTTGGAGATGGATGTGATTAACATGTGTAGATGTTTCTCTTGTCAACTTCCATGCCTTTGGGAATGTTCTAAAACTTTTACCATGCTCTAAATTTGGTTTTGAAAGCTACAAGTAATTTTTTCTATTTTTGATAACGTTTATGCGAATGGCTATTTTCTAGGCTCTAAATTTGATTATGTGTCACTTGATATGTTACCTAGGCTATAATGGTTTGGCTAATGTATGAGGCTATAAAATTTTGTAATTATATTGGCATGAATTCTTTAAGAAAATTTGGATAAACACCTTAGAGCTTTTTACGAAGGCTAATTTCAACCTTGACTAGGATGTTTTTGCAAAATTTTTAAGGAATTTCAATTGATCCTAATATTTTTTCTTTGCCATGCAAGGTCTTTGTAAAGCCCATACTCATCATCATGAAGTTAGTTTGCATCCTATGCTAAATTAGCCACCCCAAGACCAATACCCCTATGCCCGATATGACCTTGAACAAGGTCTTACTATGGTTCCAGCCAGGGGTAAGGGAATTCCTTACTTCCTTCAGAACTTCAATGTGATGCTGTGGTCACACTTGTGTGAAGACACTCATGCCTCAGGCATCTAGCCTAGTTTCCAGGTTTATTATTGGTAGTCCAGTTCCTAAGACAACAAGGGAAACTATAGAAATGATCAATCCATGCTACCTCATGGAGATTTGGACTATGCCAGAGTATAGTCAGTATCATGTTAACAATAATCTAATGGTGATACATAGATCCCACACATTATTCCAAAACCTAGCTAGCACCATGTACCATCTAAAGGGGTGATCATGGTTGTTATAGTATTTTTATGTTTTTTGGCTATATTGGCTAAACTATTTTTTCTAACTTCGTTGATTTTGTGAACTTATTATAGGTATGGGGTCAGTGATCAAGGATTGATCACTAATGATCAAACCTTGGTGGTGGCTCAACCCATCTTAAATGTATTTACCAAGGGCCTTGAGATTAGAATTGTTGTGTATGAATAGTTAAGAAGGGACTTTGATGAATACACCAGGAGATTCAACCTTATCTACAAGAAGTGTGTGGATGAGAGGACAATACACAACTAGTGGATGGGCTCTAAGAGCTCATTGGATTAGACCCTGGTAGATGATACCTCTACTCAAACCACATCAAATAAGAAGAAATGTCAACATAAAGGCTATAGCTTCTAATGTTTTATGGTTATGATAATTCTAAGTGTTCTATTACTTTAATTAGTTATTAGACTTGATTATGTTGATGCTAAACATTGGTTGTTGCCTTGAAAGACCTCTACTAATGTCACCTTACCACTTTTAGGACATCATGAGGATACCCTCATCTTGATGTTTAGTGAGGTGATACTAGCATAGGAGTGGTTGAAAGGGACAGGCACCTGGGAACCTTCAAGCGAACATTCATTGTGTAGGTTTGCTTGATTTTTTTATGACACCTATCCCTTCCATCCCCACCATGGAGATGCTTCACCTCATTGACTCCTTCAATGAAAAGGCCAATGTCTTCTACACCATCATACGAGGTGTGTCAATTGCCATAGTCATTGATGAAAGCACCTTTTGCAACTTTTTTGATGTTCCACTGACGAGGCAAATGTTTCCACTAGAATACTGAAGTAAGCAGGCCATCATGAGGAAGTTTTGGAGTGGCTTGGTGATAGCATGGGCCACTTTAGAATTTCCCTGGACAACTACACAAATCCTAATGCAAAGGCTTCATATCCTTTGTTCAAGTCCCATGTGTTTCCTAAACTATTATCACAAAATAAGGTAATTGGCATCGTGCATAGGTGGACCTTTAAGAAGATCTTGATAGATGGCATCAGGTTCAACTAGATGGATATTTTGGCTATTGGGATTTAGGATGAGATCCTTGGACTAAGCGAGGACACCTCTACCATAATCCACATACATTTTTTATTATTTATAGGTTACTTGAAATGGTTCATGATGTTCCTAGTGGTGTGGAGGAATGGATGGTGGATTGTCCAAAAACAAGAACAACTTTCTAAACCTTGGATAAGCCACATTTATCCAACAGTGTAGGTCCAAAATCCACCAAAGGGGATGGATTTTGGTGCTATACAATGTGAATCTCCTAATAGCTTAGAGGAGGAGCCTCTCATGATCCCAACGCATGAAGAAGACAAAGGAGAATCTTGGACCAAGTTTAAGAGGCCCATAGAGGAACCACCACCAGCATCATACTAGCCTACCCTAAAGAAGCTTAAGTGTGAGCTTAATTCATCAAAATAGGTGGTCATAGGTAAGCTTTATTTATGTTTTGGCTATTCTATGTTTTTAAGGTTTTATGGTTACATTATGGTTTCTTGTGCTAATCGGTTTTTCTATGTCTTATGATTATTAACAAGCATCAAGTCATGGAAACCTAAGCTACTATAGAGGAGGAGGCACAAAGATGTGTAGCTACTATAGTTGAGGAGTAACAAAGGCATGTAGAGGAGGCACTCCTATATTAGCATGAGGCTAAAGGGTTTGCCAATGTTAATCTAGATGTCTTGTTTGGTGAGGCAGTATCGAGCACATCCTCCATCGTCATCCTAGAGGAAGAGGAGGAGATGCAAGGTGTGCATGTGTCTTTACACTTTTTATTATATTTTATTATTTAGTTTTTGGTTTTTGTCCTAACTATTCGATGATTGTTATGCTTACAATGGTTTTTGAGCAACCAATTTAGGCTCATGTCTCTAAGTTTCATGTGAAACCATGGGTAGAGGTCCTAAACAAGATAGAATTCATGCATAGGATCACTAAGGACATCAACAACTGGTTGCACCAAGTTGCACCCAAGATAGGTAAGAACCTTATTTTCTATGCTTTATTTATTTTTCTATTTCATAGGTTAAATTTATGCTATGGCTATCTTAGGATGTACACTATGTTGATGGTTATCCTTATGTTTATGTAGTGCCTTTCGTGGAGTGGGACCCGAGCCAAGAAAGAGAGATTGAATCCTTACTAAAGCTTCCCTTTGATGTCTCTAGTGTATCCTTGAAGTTATATGAGACTGTTATTGATCTAGTAATGCCATGTGCCAAAACTTCATGGGTGCTACAGAGGTCCAATGAATCCTTATGGGAACAAGCTATGGCATCAAGGAAGAAAACTCAATGGTATTAGGAGATTATCAGAGAGCTCAAGGACTACAAGGCCTTTGTAGAAGCCCAAGTGGCTAACTTAGGAAAATTATGAACCAAAGAGATCATGTGGTCTTGCTACTAACATGCTATCTAGGACAAAGTAGCACTCTCACCCGAGATCCTAGAACATCATATGCAAATGGACCTCATCTCCTAGAAGGTTGAGGATTAGATAGATCAATTTACTTGGGTCCTAGAGTATGGTAGGAAGTAAAAGGACCATAATTGGTAGTATAAGGCTAATCGTGAGGCCTACCTAAAGTGGCTTAAAGAGGAGTTAGTTGAATAATGCAAGAGAGAGCTGTTCATTCAGAGGATCCAAGTGGAGAGTGCCTATCAGCTCTTTGAGAGTACTTTCATGGTGGAAAAATCCCCTACTCCTCAAATTACCACTATTGCAAGTGAGACCTCTATAGCTACTATTACTGAGGAGTCAACTACTTGGATTGCAATAGATAGGTTTGGCATCCTCATCAACATTGTTCTTGAGGATATTGGCTAGGTCAATATGACAAAGGACCAGATCCTCCATCATTTGGAGGATGACCTTCCACATCTACCCATAGAAGTCATGGAGCTAGAGTCGCCATAGGTTTGATGTATTTTATGTTTTAGTTTTTGTTATAATTTATGGTTTTAGGTATCGGTTACTAATTGGCTATGTGTTGTTCTATTTCAAGCATCAAGAGACATTGGTGGCCCTAGCAATGAGGGTGGGAATAACCCACCACTTCCTCCTCTTGATTCCCCTTAGCATTCTCCATCTCCCGCTTGTTGGCTATTTGTTTTTATTTTTATGTTGATGTCTATTGTTAGCCAAGACTATGTTATAGATGTATGTTGTTATTTTTTTGACATTTTTTACCACACAGTGTGGCCATGGCTATGTATGTTACAAACATTTTAAATTTAAATTTTTGTTTTTGTTTTTGGGGATATATATATATTTTTCTAGTGTTGTAAACATTGTAAGTAGCTATGTTAGTAATTTTGGTTCTAAAATTAAATGGCTAATTGATGTGATAATAGGTTAAACAAAAATATAATTAAAGAGACATTTGCCAATTTTAGGACATGGCGAGTGTTGGTTGTATTGTTTTGGTAGCCATTGCCAATTTAAGGTCATGGAAAACCATGTTATGTGATTGCTTTTGCTAATTTAAGGTCATGGCAAGCCATGTTTCTAGTTTAAAGTCTTAGCAAACTATGGTTGAAGAGAAACTTATATTTGTTGATGATATTATATTTTAAAGTTTATATGGTTCTTTAGTTCATATCATGCTAAACAAAGAAAATAGAGAAACAAATAAGGCTATACTAAATGCAAATGCAAATAAAATAAAATCCTAAGCGATATGCATGAATAGTAAAATAAATTGTAAGAAAACCAAAGGCAATAACTGGTTAACAAAAAGAAAACTTAGGCTAAATGGTTGTGGTACAAATGGCTATAAATATCATAAGGGCATGACATGGAAGGAATAGAAGTGCATGTTGCTTATGTAGGCTCTTTCTAATCTTTGAAAAGTTAGAAAACATATAAGGCCTTTTCTACACAAGTTTGTACTCACCATCACCTTCACTGATGATGTTGAAAGGAAGTTCATCCCATGACACATCTCGTTGCCCATCGTTGTTGTTCTTGGATTGCTCCTCTTTCTTGGGTTGGTGGACTTTGTAACTAGGAGTTTCCTCTTGAAGCTCCATTTTAGACTCCTACTCTATGTTTACATTGTTCACAGCAAGGGGAACCACGCTATCATCATGAATGATGATTTCACATCCCTCGTAAGAAAGGTGAATCTCTTGGTGGATAGATAAAGACATAGCTTGTAATTAAGCCAACCAAGGTCTTACCATAATAAGGTTGAATCCTAGTGTCTCCTCTACTATCAAAAAATTGGCAGTTGTGGAGAATTGCTCCACTGCCCCAATGTCCAAGGAGATAGACCCCTTGACGGTAACCCTTGATCTATTGAAGGACTTGAGAGTTACAATTTTTGTAGGTTGTATTAGCTCTGTTAAGCCCAAGAATTCATCGATGATGCATAGGATGATGTTTGTTGTAGCTCCATCATCAACATGCACTCAATGCACTTTAAAATGTCCTATATGTATGATTATATACAAAGGAGTCCTAGTTACTTGAGTATTTTTGGGATTGGCCTTGAATTCTCTATCACGAACTACTAGGGGTGTTGACTTCTCCTTAACCATCACTGCATGGATGGATTCCTCATTAGTGGGGATATCCTCACTAATGGTTATGGAAGTCAACATTTTGACTAGTAGCTCACAATGTGTGATGGAAGTCATGATCAAGTCATATAAGCTCAAAGTTGTATTCTTTTTCTTAAGAGATTGTCTAACCTAATCCATTGCATCGAGGAAGTTTTTATCATTAGCCATGGTCTTGATGCCTTGATGGTGCTTCACTTCCTCCATGCATCCCAAAAAGCAAACTTTGACCTTAGGTGGTTGTATTTGGGGCTTCTCCTCTTTTTTCTAGCTATGGGTCTTAGGATCCTCCTTTGCCTTGTTGATTGAAGCAGATTAAGTAGAGGAGGTCATGGATATAGTTGAGATGGGAGTGGGCTTTGATGGGCCCACTTCCTTTCATGCCTTAATCTGCTTATCACCTTTGTTGCCAAGATTTTTCTTATGCTTCTCCATGTGCTTCATTGAAGTCTTTTAATTATTAATTGTTGACTATGAGGAAGAGGTAGTAGCATTGGCCACCACAGGAGGTCATTATGCAATCATGTTAGTTTGTTGGGCTATGGCTAGTGGGGTTATGTTAGGCTAGAGTACCCTAAGGGCCCAAAGTTTAATTAGAGGTTCCTGCAATGGTACTCTCACAATGAAAGGGGGTCTTAAGCTAGTGGAAACTTAAGAGGCCCTTTCATCACAAGGGGCTACTTGAACCATGAATAGTTCCTTCACTAGTCTTTGATTATCATCAATGTTAATGCTAAAATAATATAAGGGCTATTATTAGCATTCAACAAGTCCTTGTACACTTGCATTGACTAATTTTATGGTTGGACTAGGTTGGAAGCATCTAAGACCATCTCTTTTCTATTTATCATCTTCTGCAAGTCATCCTTTAGTGTGAGGCAAAAGTCTATGTCATGACCAGGCAGTTGGTGATAATGGCAAAAGTAGTCTAGTTTGAAGTACCTAGGCAATTATGGATCATCCTTGGTTGCTCAAGTGGGGTCCTTTGCTATTTTGCATAACTGCTTGTGCTTCTTTTGAGTGGCTTCAATCATCTGTTTGTATTATATGCACTGACTCTTCAATAGTTGATCTAGCAACTTGGATGGTTTCAAAGGAAAAGCAATGTACTTGCTATAGTCATTTTTCTCAAAATTAGATCTAGTTGTAGTCAATGTCATGGCCCCAGATGTTGATGGTTGATTATCATGGTTATTAGTGGGGGCCTTGGATGGGTTGTTTCTCAACCCCTAGTTAGTGGTTTTTGCCTCATTGGTCACTATTGCTACATCCACATTGTTATGCTTACTCTTTTCCTTATCATTTTGTGTATGTTGATTTTTGTATGCTACATAGGCTAGGTCATGACTAGCCTTTGCAACATCCTCTATGTTCTTGATCTAAGATAATTCTTGGCTAAGGTACCATGGATCAACGTAGTAAAGTTTCAACTTGATAAAGTTGTTAACCATCCCCTTAAATATGAGGCAAAAGAGGGGTCTTGGATATGAGCTTTGGTATTTCATTTAGTATTTCATTCCACTATTGGATGAACTTCTATATGAGCTCAAGGGATCCTTGCTTGACCTTCATGAGTTGGTAAAGCATGGTGTTAGGCTTTAAGTTATACTTGAAATGGTTAATGAATTGGGCTATCAAGTCCTCAAGAGAGGATATGGATCCTCGAGGTAGTGCACGATACTAAGCAAGCACTTTCCTAGTCAAGGACATCAGAAAAATGCTCATGTTAGTATGAGGCCATGGCTACAATAGCAAACATTTGGATCTAAAGGTTATAATGTGAACATTGGGGTCACCTTCTCTATTGTATTTGCTAAAATAGGGAATAGGGACACTAGGAGCAAGTGCTAAGGGTGGGACCACAGGACTAATGGGATCGTCCTTGTAGAAATCCATAATCTTGACACTTTGGGAAGTAGAGACTTTGAGCCTCTTTAACTTCTCTGTCAAGTCTTGGATTATTTGAAGGTCTTGATCTAGGCCCCATGGTGGCCTCGTTGGCTATGAGGCTTACACATATCGTTGTGGCATTTGTTGTAAGGCTTGTGGCCTTGCTATGGGTTGTAAGATGGAAGGAAGTGGTTGCATTATGGTCATAGCTTGTGGGCCAAACAAGGAAAAAGAGGTTTGTGCTAGTACGTAAGGCACAAATGGAATAAAGGGGGTGTATGATCCATGAGTTGCTTGGGGCCTCATGGTGGATCCCACATGAGTTGTTAGTGGATTTGCAATGATGAAAACCACTGTTGATGGCTACATAGAACAAGGTTGTGTGGCAAGAGGTATTAATGGGTTATAGGTCATGGGTTGTGACATCGATTGAGTCTGATCCATGGCTATGATCGGTGTGGGGTCAACCATGGTAGGGTAGGAGGTAGTGGAAGATGATGGTACCATGCCCATGGAGAAAACAAAGGCATGAGGGGAAGGCTTGGTGGCCTTGGGAGTTGCTTGTTGGAATAAATATTCTAGGATTTTTTCAGGCTCAAATTGTATCCTAAACTCATCCTCCTCTTCCTATAGTTCCTCCAAGCTATGCTTGTCATCCTCTTCCTCCATCTTAATTAATTAGGCTAGGATACCCACATAGATGTCATTGAGAGGTATTTGGTGATAAGGGAAAGGGATGTACTCTTTGCCATGGCGATTGATGAGTTCGAACACCCTTTTGGCTTTTACTTCCAAATATAGAATTAGCATGCTAACCTACATTTTGGAACAAATGTAGTTATATTGATCTTCATTTATGACTGCAAAGTTAGAACTTTTTTCCCTAACCCTCAAAGGATACCTACATTTGATGATAGTAGGATCTTTTGGGTCATAGACCCTCATGGCTTGTTGGCTAGAACCTTCAACAATGAAGGTGAAAGGCAACTTGATGGACTACTAGAAAGACATGGTTATAGTGTTGAAAATGTTTTAAAATAGGCTATAAAAGGCAAAAATAGAGGAAAATCCCAATATGTAGAATTCAAAAATTATCAAAGGAAGCAAAAACAGCAAAAATGAAGCACTTTATATAATTAGTTCATGGGGGGTTAGGTGGGTTTACTCCTTTACCAAAAATAAAATGTTGGAAAAGTTGGCAACAAGCCTCACCCATGCTCACCCCTTAACTACCTCTAGATTGGGTATGGAAAGGGGGAAAAGAAGGATGAGATAGGGGGAATCTCACACCTATCTAATCCAATGTTGATGAGGGGGGAAGGGCTAAAAACCAAAGTGGAAAGTTTGTGGTTTTCCACTAAAACTTTGTTTTATTAGGTTGCTAATTTTCTCAACTAGGAAAGAGGGGGGAAAGCTAACTTCTGGAAGTATGATGGTTTTCAGAAGGGTTGCACCACCAACTTTGAAAATTGGAAAAATTGATAGCAAAAATGAAAAAGGGGAGGAAAGGTATCAACATTGGCTTTCGGGAGAAAAATTCACAACAGTTCTTGTGAAAAGCCAACATCCAACCACCTGGAACTTCCATGTTGCAGTTTTGCTCATAGAGTGGAAGGGGCAATGTTGATTTTTTGAAATTTTTAGCTACAAAAAATTAGAAAAACCTCCAAGTGGTAATGTTGGCAATAGAAAAGATAGATATGGTTAGAGAAATTGGGCAGAGGTCCTCCTTCTAGTGCCAAAAGAAATGTTGGAACTAGAAAAATCAATCACTGGAAAGCTAATAGATGTACTACAACAACCTCAACCTTGAATCCCCAAGGTCTTTGAAAAAATGAGATTCAAGGTGTCTTGGATGGTTCGATACATCACCTAAGGACTTATGAAATGCAAAATGAATTATGCAAATAACAAGACTATAGATATAGAAATCAAAAGTAAAATATCTTATAGACAAACTAAAATTTTAAAACTTTATTTAAACAAATAAAAAATAAGTTTAGGGATATGTACAAGAGTTTCCCATGATAGAGCAAAAAGGGGATTCATTAGAGTAGGAATGCAGAGCCCTTTGAAGTTGATGTGATTTGCTTCATGATCTTAGTGCTCAATCATTCCTAATGCTATTGAACCTCCTCTGCTACAACTTTAGATTTGCAACTTGGATCACTATTGGGAGTGAGAAAAGTGGAAAATTTAACTACCGAATTACACCACCCTAAGGGTTGGGAATCTGAAAAATGTAATGTTGACACCAAAAATCCACAAGTCTCAATGGGGTTGCAAAAGGGATAACAGGGTTGCAAAGGTTCCATGCTAGGGGGGCCTCCAAGAGGCTATGTTCCTGCAAAGTTACAAGAGCTCTTAGAAGCCAAAATTTTTATGTTCTTGGAAATGCATAAGTGTGGAACCTAAAATGGGTGTTGGGGTTTTGGTTTTATAACTTTTCGAACATGATTTTTGCTACAAATTGTCTATAAATTTCTACCTCATATAGGTGAGATGGTTGCTCAAATTTGGAGGGTTACCATATATAGTAAGTGCCATCCCCCCATGCTCACTCCATTTACTATAAATCATAACAGGTACAAACCTTCTATGCTAGAGATAGATCTTCCACACTAAGCCTTCTACCATCCTTGCTGAAGTGGTTGGTCAACCTTGAAGTAAATAGGGTGTAGAAATCTTGCTCATATTGCTTTCATGTTGGGAAAGAGGAGTTTTAACATTGGGGTGAGAAGCCTCCATGTTGAGGATGTAGGTTTCCATGCTGCAAAAGAAGACCAAAATCCTCCTCACTAGGCATTATGTCTCCCCCCACTTCTCCATGCTAAGATCTACCTCTTCATGTTGGGGGTAGGTGAGATTTCCTCCTTGCAAGTGTTTCCAACATAGAAAAGTGTATACCCCCAATAAAACCCATCAAATTATCATTTTTGGCATCCCAAAAGGCATTTTAATCCTCCTCCCCCCTGCCCAAGCCCATATATAGCTACTATGTGACTTTTATTCACTTAGGGAATGAGGGTTTGATCATTTATGAGGCATTTTTCAGCCCCAAAAGTTTGAAGTATGTGAGATTGCCTCTCATGGATTACAGTCTTCAAATTTACAATGAAGTTTTGCCTCGAGTTTCATGGGGTGAAGGCTACATGGTGAAAATTGGTTACAGCATGCAAATTTTTATGGTGTTTCAAGGGAACACTATGCTAGTTTAAGGTATGAGAAGTAGAGGAAAGGGAGAAAGAAGAAAATGTGTGAGGTTGTTTTTACCTTGCCTTCCAAGCTAAGTATTGGGGCTTGTCTTAGTGGTTCTTGAAAGTTGTTGTTGAAGGCTTAAGAGGTTGAATTTGTTTGTTAATACTCTTGGAGGCTTTTGTAGCTGAATTTTGGAAACTATTAGGCCAAAGGACTATTTTTCCTTGGTTTTGTACAAGGATTCTAGTTGTGCCTTGCATTAGAATTTTCAGCTAATCCTTAAGGCTACCAGCTAGATAACCCAAGCCTAAAGTGTCTTCTCCCTCCCCAAATTAGTCAACTCAACTTTAGAGTGTGTATTCCAAACATTTACTATACAAAAATTTTTGGTAGGTGGGTATTGCATTGGCTTGGACAAGTGGGGATTATTTCATAAGGACATATGGGATTTCTTATAAGTTGAAAGTTATGCATGGGATCTTTTATGAGTCATGGATCTTATTTATTTGGCATACATGTATTCAACTTATGAGTTAGCGTTTTCTTTGGGTCATATGCACTTGGTATTTCATGTTGTTATGATAATTCTTAATGAATGCTCTCTATCATGCTATCCAAGGTTGGTAATCTCTTGTGTGGGCTACAAGGGCTTAGTCCTTGAAGGTGCTTCATGGTGTTAGCCCCCACCATTTTATCCAACACTGGGGTTCATCTTGTATGGGCTAGAAGATGTTGTCAGGTTGGAGGGCCTTGCTATGATAGTTGGATGGCTAAAAGGTACATTTAAGTACTCATTTATTAAGAAAAATAATTTCTAAAAAATCATGCATATTGATGATTTTTATGTTTTTTTGCATAATAGAAGGGGAAGTGCACAATTATGTTTTTTTTGAGCATTTTCATTGTTAGTTTTGAAGGAGTTTTCAAGAGAGTATTCATTTCCCAATTCATTGTTAAATGGTTCTTTTTTCAAGCCTACGTTTCTCTCATTGTAAAAATATGAGAAGTTGGAAAATTTTAATAATGAAGATTTCAAAAGTTTGAGACCACGTTAATCCATTATGATGTTCAAGTTTGGTACATTTAGGATTTTATCTCTCCTTTATTTTTGGTATTATTTTCATAAAATGTACATATTCCATTTGCTTAGAATCAAAAATTTTTATTTTTGTTTCATTATGTCTAGACAGTCACCTATAGAATCTATCATGTATTCTTAAAAAAAAAAAGGAATATCAGAGACTATTTCTCCTTTGTTCAAGAGCAAGGGTCATGAACTATTATTCTTCTTACAGTTGTATTCTAATTTATGTGCCTTATTACTAGCTATAAGAAACAACTTCTCTTTAAGTTTCTAGATTGATGATTGTAAGTCATTGTTTGTGTGTGTTTTGCTATTAACAATCAATTGTGGTAGAAGTGAATAGTTAGAACATCAAAAAATTTTAAATGTTGGCTTGTTTTTCATACATTCTATTTCTATATCATGTCTAAAAGTTTATATGCCTGCTGTATCAGAAATATGCATACTGGAAATGTTGATATATATACACACACATACATGGAAACGAAAATATTTTCTAATCTATTTAGAAGGAAGGTTAGTAAAAATAATAGAGAAAGATACTCTAGGATGTACCTCAAGGGCTGAAACAAGTATGATACAATATAAGTGATTTAAAAAGAAATGAAAAAAAAAAACTCATTGTTGATGAACTTGACCTATGAATCAAGTTGGAGGAATCATATGTATAAATCAGAAATATTATGCATATTATTATTGTGTTATTATTTTAAATAGAAAAATAACTATTATGTATCTTTCAAATGAACTATTCTTTAGAGTTTGAGCCATTAAAATATAAATAACCCTTCTATGATTGTAGAAAGCTCGCATGATGACCTTTCAAGGCAATGTAAGACAAGACAATAATAAGTTATGAACATAAAATGAAAATTTTTGCATTGTTGATGGCCTTAAAGAGAAGGTTTTACACTTGGTTTTATAGCTTGGACTTGTACTCTTTTATATTTTTATTTTGAAGCCTCTTCCACTACACCTTATGACTTAATTCCTAAGAAGAAATGTCACAAGAAATAAAGCACAATTGTGCTTTTATTAATGGTTATTTTAGAGACAATATGTTATTAAGACTATAAGAAGGAACAAAGATGGATATTATACTTGAATGTTTTACAATTGCTAATTTTCTATTATGTTAGATCAAGAGGAATTGAACCTAACATCTAGCAAAATTAAAATTCTAGAATGTTGAAAGCTGTAGATCTAGGGATTGAGCCTACAACTTGTTTAAATATATCTTTAATTCATTTTCAACAATAATCATGAGAAGTATTGAACTCATGAATTTTTGGCATGGAAAAGGTTTTAAAAAAGAAAGAATAGTTTCCATGAAACAATTAGTTACAAGAAATAATCCATTATCTCTTAAATTCCACTAGTATAAATAGAGAAAAGAAGGAAAGAGATGGGGAAAAAAGAGAGAGGCACAACCATAAGGGAGTATGGCTAGAAGAAGAAAAACAACAACAAGAGATTGGCTATTGTAGAAGACAAAAAATGAATTTGTGTGGATGAAATAAAAAATAAAAAACAACAAAAAAAAGGCTATGATTACTTCATAAGATAGTGAAAAAGAAAAAGAAAATTTAAGCTAAGCAACAATCCAACATACTAATAAATTGCTCTTGGTAGGCAAGAAGGTAAGATGATCCTTCTTTGCTATGTTGGGAGATGGATAGAAATGGCCAATTATCTCAATTCATCTATTTTCTCTTTTCTTTAGTTTGAATATATTTTGATGCTTTAACAACATTATTGTTGAGATCTTAGATTGTTGAATCCTAGATTTTGTTGTTGGATCTCTCCTTCCGTTCCATGCACTCTCAAGCCTAATTAACTTACATGAAAGTTATTTCTATAACAATTCAAAAACACTCATAATGATTTGGGGTATTTTTTGCATAAACGATTTGCCAACAAAGATCAAGAATTCATGATATGCGGATTGGTACCACCACCAGAATGTGAGAATATCCTTGGACCCATGTCTATTTCTGGGATTGCTAAAATCTAAATAATTATTTAATTCTTGGTTTCTTACTAAAATTGGTTTGATGACCTATATGAATCCTTAATCCTTGGATTTGAATCTTAATTCTTATTTGTATACCTTCTCGTGTCTGATTTTAACATCTTTCTATGAGTCCAATGGATTGGGAAAAAACTAGAATGTTAAAATATTACTATTATGTTAATGATTTTTCCATTATCTATTGTTTTTTTTTTGAGAAATGGTTAGGATATATTCACATTACAAAATATGTACAAAAAAGCCCATAATAGCCAACTATAAATGGAAAACCCAATAGTCCCTAACACCTTAGAACCAAGGTCCTACCATTTCCAGGACTCAAAATGATCTATACGTAGAAACAATGATGGATACCCTTATCCCAAAATTCAAACTCTCAGCAATAAATATCTATCAAAAATTGAAATCAAGTGCTAGATAGACCCATCCACCCTTGAACATGTAGAGCCTCTTTGGGAGACTCATGCATTCACAGTCTCTACATTCCTAGAAATGAATGGCCTTAAGGATCTTGCTATGTATTTTTGTGTCCACAAAGGTCACAACCTCCTAAAAGTGTTTAAAATTTGTCTCTTTCTTGGCTCGCTCTATCTGGTCCCCTTTCCTTTCTAGGTGTAGCTTGGATGTAGGGTGATGTATGTATCAAAGTAAGGCCATCCAAGCTATATTGCAATTAATGTTCAACACAACATATAGGCATCTCCCCTTAAAGATATGAGCATTAGTTACATGAGTTTGATCCAACTACTTCTTGAGCTGTGTGATCTCAATCTAATCTCTTTCTTACATTTTCCTAGCCTCCTGCTTCCTTTCTAGCCATTGTTGCTCCTCTTGTTTTAGCTCCTGTTGTATATGTACCCATAGTATGTCGATAAGCACTACCCTAGTTGAATCTTTCTATAACTGTCAACGCTTGTTGATCTCCCCTTCTAAGTAAGCATGTTGTAGTGTCACCTGCATAGTAACTTGCTTAAAATGTTCCTTATGCATGGTTCATCTTACATCCCATAAGGCCCTCTCCTCTACCCTAGTCTACATGATAGCCTCTTCCATGGCCTTTTGAATCTTGGCCTAACAATAACATAGTATTTTTCAATATTATCCTTCAATTTTAAATCAACCCATGTTATGCCACTTCCACCTATGACTTGACCATCCCCCACATTGAATCCTACTTAGGCACCAATTCAGGTAACTACGCAACCCTCAGCCCCAATGTAGACCCTCAATGTCTCAAACCATCTCATCCTTCTAGTGTACACAAACTTAGGATTTAACCTTGGCTTCAATGGTAGTATCAACATCTCAATCCTCCACAGGGCTAGAATAAGACCAAAATAATGTTCATTACACTAAAGCTAGAGCCCCATGAGAAAATACCATGGATAATTAATAGAAATGACTTGCTACATACAACTCATAAACGCAAAGTGAATGCCAAGTAGCTTAGCTAAACTACCTAAATGAACTAGGACTCTAATCAACATTTTTGCCTCTTGCCATATTTGTGGTAATGTAGACTTTAGCTTATGTCTATTCATTATTTTTGATACTGCTTGTTAGAAAATTTCTTTTGTGTGTTCGAGGCTACATATAACTAGGAGAATAGTTTTTCCCTCTATTAGAACACCCAAAAACACTACCAATACTAGCTCTATTAACTCAATCTTGATGCCCTAAAACACCATCTCATCCCCTATCCAATTGGTAAAGAATGTGACATCAGCTAGCTTGAGGCCCCTTTAGAACTTGTGGGTAGGAACTCTATCCATCCCATTCATTTCACCATCTTCCATAGTAGAAAATTCACTTGGATAGTAGTGGCAAAAGGCTCAAACATCCATGCACAACCAATTGTAACCGAAGCTTCCCACCATAATTGGGCCCCAGCTGTAGCCACTAGTGTAACCGAAGCTTCCCACCATAATTGGGCCCCAGCAAGGTGTTAAGTCCTAAAAATCATATTATTCCTTATCTTTCACAAGGCCCACAACACTACAGTCACTTTTTAGTCATGATCCAAGTTGACTAGTAATGATAGCGTAGTCACCTGCCAAGTGTTCCATGAATAAGAGCATTAGTAAAAAAAATGGTTAACCATCTTAGGCTTCTCCAAACATAAGGGGAAAAGAGGATTAATGCCTAACCCTCTAACCATAAGAAAATCTCACAGTAGAAGCATCGTCCATTTATTAATCAAACAAAAACTTTCACTTTCTTGGGCAATCTTCCCTTCAAGATAGGGTTCCATCTAGGAGTCAAGGGGTACTTCATGGTAATAATATCTCTGGGAGGTTATCCTAGGAGTACATTTTGCATCATCTCTCTTTCATGTCTACATATGGCCTACCACAGCAACCCCCATGTCCCAGCCTCCCACTGTTGGTACTTTTGGTGCATCATATGTACCCATTGAGCCAAACACTCCTCTAGCAATAGTAATCAATTGACCAAGGGTCAAAAATCCATGATGATCTCATCATGGAATTTCAACATCTTAATCCACCCAACCTCCTTTGGCATTGCAACATTTTTTCAACATACAAGGTGTAACCATTCCATCCCTTTGGACCCCAACCAAACGAATATGTGAATGATTTGATCAACTTTGAGGATGATCCCTATTGGGAAGGAAGCCAAGGATATCATGAAATGGTCAACCATCATGAGGACTGAAGCCAACATAATCATTCCTTTTCTTGTCAAGAAATAATTAGTCTAGTGGCTAGTCTACTATTGAAGTTTTTGTATCAAGGTCAACCATGTATGACATCTATGCCAGGCAAAGATTGACATTTCTAAATACAAGTCTTGTTCTATGCCTAGTAGGATCCCTAGTATCTAGGAGATCCTACCCTTAACTCAATCATTATCATTCACTAGGTGAATTGCAAACTTTACCTAATTTATCTCAAGACCCACATCCTAGGTTGTTCAATCCAATGCACGATTAAGTGCAAGATCCTACAACATAGCTACACACAAAAACAAAATCATATCATCAGTGTAATGTTCTACAAGGTAATCCACTCCCATAATCTCCAAGCCTCTTACCCCCTCTAATTCATACTAGATCTATAATGTGTCCATGGTCATAATAAATAGGAGTAGGAAAAGTGGGTCTCCCTGCTAGAGCTCCCAACCTAGTTTGAAAAACTCCTAAAGCTAATCATCAATATCAAAGGAGTAGCTCCCCAAAGCTTGTAGCTAGGTACAAAGATCCACAAACTTGGGATCAAATCCTTTGCACAGCATAATCTCCATCAGCACCTCCCAACTGATAGTATCATACTCCTTCATAATATCTAACTAATAGTACCCTGTATTAGATAGTGAGTGTAGGATTTCAAGTAGGAGTATGACCTGGTCCTATAGAAATTTCCCTTTTACAAAACCTACGTGATGCTTCCCAACTAGCTTTGGCATCATCAGGGCCAAACGACAAATGAGCATTTTTGTAAATAGCTAGAGTAGGGTATTACAAATTCCAATAGGTTTGAACTACACTAGTGCCATTGGATTAGTCACTTTGGGAATGAGGATAACTTTTGAACAATTAATCTCTCATCAAACCTACTACCAGTGTAGCATCTTGTTGAACACCTCTAGCATATTCTCTTCCATGATATCCATGAACTCCTTGAAAAATCTAATTAGCCACCTATCCATACCCAAAGCCTTAGTGATTTTCATAGTCATCATTGGTTCTTCCAACTCCCTCATCATGAAGGGCCTGAGTAACACCCTATTCATTTCCTCCCCAATGATGCCTTTGATCCACACTAAAAGTGGCTTGGTGCACTGCTTGAACCAAGTGGTGTCCTAGTATTGATGCATCACCTTGGCAATATCATGACTATCAAAAAGGATGCTATAACCTTGCACCAACTTTATCATCTAGTTTGCTTGTCCTCATCTACAAAGATAAAACATGTGTTTTGGTCTCCTTTCATAAGACACGTTTTCCAAATGCATTGCCTCCAATAAATTTCTTCATCCACCAAAAGGTTTTGAAGCTATTTGAGGCTTGCCTATTCCTCTTCCTACAACTATGCATCTTCCTCCTAATGTGCTTGAATTTCTCCTAGCCTCTACTATAATCTAGCAAGATGAGCACAAAAGGAAAATTTATCTTCAAAATTTTTGATGTGTAGCTTCTATTTGAGCTAGTTTAATCCATTTTTCAAAAACTCCCTTGGGTTCTCCTACACTTGGTATGTCCACCAAATTTCCACCACCATTGACCAAAGCCAATGTTTGATTAACTAAGTATATTCAAATCAAAATTGATGAGGAGTAGTCCTCAAGCCTTTTGAATCTAACAAACAATCAAAAGATGGTATAAAGCCTATCTTTCCTTCCCAAACACCTTAGTATCAAACTTTAGCACAAGACTTGATCTAATTCAGAATTGGTCAATCCTTGATAGCACTTGATCCTTCCCCCTGCATCAATCACTTCATGTAAATTTGTAGTCCCTGATTTCCATGTTGATGAGCTAATGCTCCTCAAGAAATGCCTAGAATTCCTTATATCTTGAAGTATCTACACTATCATGTCAAAATTACTTCCATTGGTATAATATTTAATTGAAATCACCAATTAGAACCCACTATCCTAATCAGAAACTACCTAGACTAGTTGTTTGAGCTCTTATAGTTGAATCTCCCAATTCGAGGCCCCATAAACATTGGTAAGCTAGATATCCTTTGGCACAATGAGGATTGTTATGCTCCATGTGCATGCATCCATGAAAGTGAAAGGTAGCCAAGATAGAATGGTCAATCCCTTTGTCCTACCCTAGTAGGGGATCATCTACATTTACCAACCCTACCATCTCAAGAGCTAAGATCCTATTTATTGTAATTTTATCTCATGTAAGCAAACTAAATCACATCCTTCATTCTAAATAATTTCATTCAAGGTATTTTATTTATAGGGTATACCCTAACCCCTACAATTCCACAATAGAATCTTCATGGTATACCAATAGACCATCTTTTGTAAACCTCTTTCAAGGTCTGTTGATATCCCAAATCAATCTCCAATTACATTTTCTTACTTTGGGAAATCAACATTGGAAGATGAAAAGTTTTCCTAACACCTAGCAAGAGTGGAAACATCTACATAATTATATTAGCATTCTCCTTATGGGATGGTATAATCTCCTACATATGGGGCTTCAATGATCCCCGTACAGTCGACACCTAGATCCGCAATGATGGAAGATCATTTTCATTATTAACCAAGCGTAGTTCTAACTAGTGGGGGTTTGCCTTCTCCTTAGGAGATTGACATCCCTCTTCCCTATGTTCTCCAAAGCCTATGAATTCTAGGACCAGGTGGCCTTTCTTGCTAACCTTATACCAACCTAGCTCCAACATTTTTGCCAGTGGCTTAGCCTTGAGCCAAACATTGTAAGTAGTAACCTGATGGTCCACCTTTTCATAGATGGTACATCCACTACTCACCCTATTTGGGGAGGTGTTATCATCAATGATGTTCTCATATTCTACAAAGAAATTTTTCTTCCTTGAGGGAAGTTCCAAAATCACTACTCACACTAAATCCTTTATTCATAGTGACTGCCATATGCAAAAAATACACAAATCCCATTCACTCCATCGAGCTTGTAAACTTATCAAATGTGGTAAACTCACCAAAGAACTTGATGAGCATTTTTAAGAAGTTTTTTATCACATTTCCTAGTGAATGCTAGATGCCTTGACCCACATGGGTGCCCTGGTGAAAAGGTCTTTTTCCATGTGGATCCTTGGCCTCCATGATGTCAATGCCAATCCATGGGCCCCATAGAACCATGATTCCCCCATGAATTCTATCATGGTCCTCAAAAAACTAAAAAATGATAAGTAGAAGATCCTCAAAGAGGCTATGAACCTCAACATCAGCCAAACCCCATGTAGTATGTGCCAATTTCTTAAGAAGGTTCATGCAAGGTCTAGCACCACTTGAAACAAACTTGTTGATCAAACTCAACTCCATCATCCTAACCCCATCTAAAGGGCACTGCACCTAGAGATGCATGAGACCTTCCTACCTAGAACAGGCCTCAATGCCTCCATCCCCTAGCTACCAATCCCCACACTTATTCCCAAGCATTGGGTTTTCTCCCATCTCCTCCACCACGCAACCATCCAAAAGACCCCTTGGCAAGCTCTCCATGAGGTTCATCCCAATAATGTTGGGCCCCCCTACACCCACCATGTTGGCATCCACCACCATTCCTGTATCCTTGCCTAGCACACACCTGCTCCCGCTACCCTAACCTTACCCGCTACCACTCCCACTCCCATTTCAAAAAACTTCTCTTCCTCTTCTATTATCTATTTTTAAAATATAAATTATTTTGATTAAATTTTAGCAATATGCCTTATAATACTTTAGCTTAGAAGAGTGTATTTGAAATAAATTTGTATTGTGAGTGTTGCTAGAAAAATAAAAAATATCATTATGCCATTGAATAGATCTGAGATTACTAATTTATATGTTCCTTATGCCATTTTTTAGGTTAAATAGATTTGTTAATGAAAAAGGTCAAATGTACTTTTATGGTTTGAGAAAAAGTTGAGTTTGATTGTTAAACCTAAAGAAAAAGAACAATATAGATTTGTACATCATGTTAGAGAAATCTTGCATAGATTTTTATAAATTTTTTTTATTTTTCATGATTATATTTTATTTTAAAATATTAATATTAATTAAAACTAAAATCTAAGATGTAGGCAATGTGTTGGAAGAATTAAAATATGACATTCCATGATAGATCTTAAGCTCTTGGCTCAGGTATATCTATATCAAAAGATCAAGGATTTTGTAATCACTTACAAGAAAGAAAGCAACATGACTACTATGGTTTTATTCTATTTTAAATTATCTATTTTATGAATACTATATTTTACTCCAGTTGAACCATTTGTATGATTCATTATGCTTGGTTACGCATAATTTAAGACTACTGCAGTGAATTGGTTGAGTTAATTTACTTATAGGTAAACTAAAAGGCTTTAGATATGATTTCAAGATATTTTAAAATTTGTATTGCACGTAGATGCATTATGTATATCAACAGATGTCAATCATCATATTGGCATTCTCTTCCTTCTAGATTCTTGGGCTATTGTTTGCATTATATAATTTTCTATGTTTATAATTTACTTTGTATCCTGAAATGATTATTGTCAATGTCGGTATTGCTATTAAGAAAATTCATCTTTGCATTAAATATAAAATAGAAGAATTAATATAAAGATGAAGACAATCGATTAGGAAATTTTCATATTAAAGAAGATTTCAATTAAAGCTAAGTATGAATATGAAAGCAAATTGCAATTAAAGCTAAGTATGAAAAAGAAGAGCTAACATTGAATATTAATGCATAAAAACAAGTGGTATCTATAAAAATAAATTTAGCAACCAAATATGGGCAAATGATGGAGACTAGCTTTTTGCAAAGTGACATAGTTTAGCTTATGAATAATGTAGAAAATATAAAAAAGGAAATCCATGATATGAAAAATGAATTAAACAACAAGACAAAAATATACTATGAGCATGTTTAAAAAATCTTAGAATTCACACAAGCAATCAAGGATGAAGGCCATGGAATGGTGAGTATGGTTAACATGTTCAGAAGTGAACATGAGAAGAAAATTACTAAGATCACTAATGTTTTAGTAATTTTGAATGAAGCTTACGTTAGAGATTTAATCAAGGCAAATAAAGAGATTCAGCACCTAAGATAACAATTAAAGGATCAAGAACTACTTTCTACTTCAACAAACCATTAGTCTAAGAAGATTGTTACTAAAGAATCAACATGAATAAAAGAACAAAGTTATATAGTAGCTATTGAAGTTACAATTCAAAATCCATCCTATGAAATTATTCATTCCCTCTTCCCTAGAATCCAGTAATTGTAAGCCCCACTAGTGGATACTATCCTAAGACATGATTTTTTCCAAATTTTTATTGAAGAATTTAAAAATATGAATTTATGATGTATGCCAAGGAATGTTCAACAATAAAGGTTTGACATTTTTTGTTCCATTTAATCTTTTGATCCCTCATGAGTAAAGGAAAGGAATGCCTAATAAGCTAAATTCTACCCATGTCTAGCCAATGTGGATCTCCTTGCATTCATGCTATGTTCAAAATAAATAAACACTCACCACAAAATCAAAATAATAACTCACATAGCACCATCCTTATGATTTAAGAATAGAGTTAGATGATAGCCCAAGATGTCATAAGAAACTAACCAATTCCATGAGATGTCATTTATGCAGAATAGAATAAAGAATCATTAAGCCTTTCTAATAAGGGTAACACTTAGAAGTTGAGTTATTCATTTTGATCTTCTCACACATTAACTTGTACTAAACATCATTCTATTTACATGTAGCCTCAACTTGACTAAACATCATTCTATTTACATGTAGCCTCAACTCGTCTAAAGGTGGAATTTTCAACAGTTGTGTCCTAACTAGGTTCCAAAATAACACACTTTGTTTTTGCAAAGGCTTGTTGGATACAAATAACACACTTCCTATTGTCATTAAGAGATTTTCACATACAATAAGATATCAAGTTTTGGATAACAAAATATAAGAGAAAATGTACATGAACATAATGATATAAACAAAAATAAGAGATGGAGCATACAGTTGCTTTGGATCACTAACACTAAACAAAGTAATAAAGATGTCTTTTAGATATGAGCAATTAAGATAAAGAATCAATTTGTATTACAAAGAAATCAAAATATAGGTTCAAGATATGTTTGGCAAGTGGAAACATATACTCTATGTTAGGAAGGATAGTTAATGAAGTAATTAATTAGTTAGTTGATTTAAGCATTAAATATTGATTCATATAATCATTTAGCAAGTAGGAGAAAAATAATAAAAATATAAAAAATAAATATTGTATGTCTCAACCACACTTACCCATTTGCATAGATTAACACAAGTGTGGATTGGGAAGATAACGACTTATAACTGCATAATTCACCATTTAGGAATATCAACTACTTAGGTAAATAAGTCCATAGAATTCGACCAAATTGCATGTAAACACTTGTAATTTGTATGGTTGGGCATATGGAGTACCTATTGCTCATAAGTAATAAAATTTGTACAAAGCACAAAGGAAGCAATTAACTCCCAAGTATAGACTATTAACTTAATCAAACCATTACTCCAAACTCAATGCAAGTAGACCATCAATGATGATCACTCATTTACTCTCCCAATCTCTTAAGAATGAATGGACAATGAATCTCTCTTTAAAGTCTCTCTCTAATATGAGCCTCTCTTTTCTCTTCATGTCTATCTCTGATGTCTTTGGGACTTATATAGCTTTCTCCAATGTTAATTCATCTTCCCCAACTCTTGGAAGGATTTAAAATTTGCACCTTTTAAAAACATTTGACAGAACTATGACTCGTAGTTGCCCTTGTAGTTAGTATCCTACAATGAGACTATGGCCACACTTAGTTGCACTAGCAAAAAAAAAACATTATTGACCTATGTTTTATATAAAACTAAATTTCATCTGTGATCATTTTTAACTTACACCTTGAATACTATGACATCTTGCAATTTGTAGTGGACTACAACTTAGAGTTCCAACTAGAAATTCATGGAATGTGATCATCACAATAGATTGTAGCAAACTATGACTTGTAGTTGCTTGTAAGTCTTGGCTATGACTCACTATGATCCATAATAACCTTGTAGGTCCTAGCGTAACAAAAGAAAACATAATAAAATAAATTGAACAATATATTATAGAAAACTGTGACCTATAGCTACTCGTTGTATTATATTACGATTCATTTTGATCCATAGTGATCTTGCAGTTGCTTTCCCAAGTCACAAAAATACTCAAATGATGTCAAACAAACTAGCAAATATAAACACATAACTCCTACTACTACCAAGATACATTGAGGATAAGAAATACCTTTCAGAGTGGGTTGATTTCCTCATCATCTCCCTCATCCTTCAAAAGAGACTTCTCTTTTATTGAAGGTTACACCTATGATAGCATGAAACCCCCACAAACCAAAATCATTCTCATGAACCCAAACAAGTTTCTCAAGTCCTTCATCATTTCAATGCACTAAGTACTCATGCATCTTCTTGCCTCTTATGCATCTAGTGTCTCTTACTTGTAACACAATTGGCTTCCTTAATAGCTTGGATGAAATTTGACCTTCAATTTCATCTTTCAGGATTTCAAGACTATCTTCTAGATTTGATACAAGAACATTGCCATGATATATGTTTACATCTAAAACATTAAACTCATAAGAAATGGAAAGATCACTAAACAAATTAATCTCATAAGCATTTGGAATAATCTTGGCTCTAATTTTGAATGGATCGATTCTTCTTGACTTGAGCTTATAAAAGTGCACAATCTTCTATATTTCCTTACTCAAATAGATTCAAACATAATCACCAATATGAAATTCAACTATCCTCATACCTTTATTATCCTTAAAAAACACATCCTTTACCTTCTTCTCCTTTATTATCCTTAAAAGACACATCCTTTACCTTCTTCTCCAAGTGAGATTTGACTCGTTGATGTAATTTCTTTATTTTTTCAAAAAAATTAGAGCTCAAAGAGGTACAATCATAAAATTTCCTTAGCTCATCAATCATTCTTGATGAAAAATCATAATGTTCCACAAAATGACGTTTACCAATGTTAGTGTAAAATAAATTATTGTATGAGAACTCAACATGGAACAACATATTTTTTCATCTTTTAACTAATACTCATATAAGCATCTCAATATATTTAGCCAAAATCTATTAACCAAATTAGTTTTCCCATTGTTTTGAGGATGATAGACTATGGAAAATGACAACTTAGTTCTAAGAAATTTTCAAAGTGACTAGTGTAATACCTTTTCCACCTTTCAAATTTTGGCAAACACAACATTTATTCATAAATTTAACCACATATTTATACATACCTAGCCAAAAATTAATTCTTTCTTTTCAATTCTCAAGTTTCTTTTTGTCCATATATGTAGCCATGTTACTATTATGCTTTTTATTAAGCAAATGGAATCTAAAGTCACATTTGTGAACACAAATTTTTCTATCCTGAAATAAAATACCATTATTAACATGATATGCCTTTCATTTATTAATCCTTCCTAATAATGGAGAATTTATTTCCTTTCAAATTTCACCAAAATTAGTATTGTTAGGATATGATTGAGAAAAAGTCTCAAATGCTTTGACTTTCATATTAGAATGAGAAATATGAATTCTAGATAAAGCATCAGTACAACATTTGACTTATCACTTTTATGTTTCAAAATAAAATATAATTCTTACAATTGTTTTATCCATTTCATATCCTTAGCACTCAAATTCTTTTGAGAATTCAAGAATTGAAGTGCTCTATGATCAGTTAATAAATGAAATTTAGATCCTAGCAAGTAATGTCTTCAATGCTTGATGGCTTGAAGTATAGCATGTAATTTCTTCTCATACATACTATACTTTTGCTTAGATTCATTTAATGTTTTAGAAAAGAATGCAATTGACGTACCATGTTGAGAAAGCACACCTTCAATAGCAAGCCCACTTGCATCCACCTCCACTTCAACTAGCTTGAAGATGCCTATAATTTCTAAAATCAAAGCATTATAAATCTTCTCCTTCAATGCTTGAAAATAACTCTTTTTTATATCATCCCATACAAAAGCTCAATTTTTCTTTAAATCAGATAACATTGGCCATGTAATAGAACTAAAATTTCTAATAAATCTCCTATAGAAACTAACAAAACCAAGAAAAGATCTTACCTCTCCCACATATTTAAGTGAAGATCATTCTTTACTTGCCTTAATCTTTCTTTGTTCTCTTTTGACCTTATTCTTAAAGAAAACATGACCTAAATAGATAATTTTCTTCTTCATAAAATGAGATTTCTTGGTATTTGAAACACCTTAAATTTTCAAGGCATTCCTGCTTCACCGGGTCCTTCGAATTCAGGGAGTGTCGTGGCAGTTATTATTCGGGTGAGGTCGTAAGTTGTGTCACTATGGCTTGACCTTTTGTTGATGATTGGCTCACATAATGCAAATCGAATTCCATAATTATTACCTTCCATCGGGCTATCCTACTACTTTCATAAAGATTTTTCGTAATAGCCTGGAGTATGTTGCTTTTGCAAATGATGTTAATTTTGCTTTGAAATAGGTAGTGTCTCCATTTCTTCAATGCAAACACTAAGGCAAGGAAATTTCTCTCCACCTTATTGTATTTCACTTGGTATGCTATTAGTGCATGGCTTAAGTAGTATACTGGTATCTCAGAACCGTCATCCCATTTCTGACATAACAATGTCACGATAGACATGTCTGAGATGGCAAGGTAGATGAAGAAAGACCTATCCCTCTGTGGTGGGTAAATAGTTGGGAGCTGAAAGAGGTCTTCCTTTAGATCATCAAAGGCTTGTTGGCACTATGGTGTCCATTCGAAGTTAACCCCTTTCTTCAGTAGATGTTATATGGGGTGTAACTTGTCGATCAATTTTGCTATAAACCTTCTAATGAACTGTACTCTACCTTGTAACCTACATAGTTCTTTAAGGTTTGTAGGAGGTGCCAGATTGATGATGGCCTTAACTTTATTAAGGTCCACTCGTATTCCAACCTCCGATACTACAAACCCTAACATGCGTCTAGTTCTCACCCCGAAGACACACTTTCTAGGATTGAGACGTAAATCATGCATTTGACAACACTTGAGGACTACACCTAGATCGTTGGGATGATCAGTGGCTTCTTTAGATTTGACCGCTATTTCGTCCACGTAGTCATTCAGCGTTTCTAGGATGTAGCTGCTAAAGATGTAAGTCATGGCTCGTTCGTAGGTTGCTACAGCGTTCTTGAGTCCAAAAGGCATCATAGTGTAACAAAAGGTACCCCATGTGGTCATGAAGGTTATTGTTAATTGATGCTCTGGGTTGATGCGAATTTGGTTGTAGCTAGAGAAACCATCCATGAAGGATAACAAAGCATGACCAGTCGTAGTGTCAATGAGTTTATCAATGCTTGGAAGTGGGAAATCATCTTTGATCATTACCTTGTTCAGATCCAAGAATTCTATACTGATTCGTATTCCTCCCATTTTCTTAAAAACTACAATGATGTTGGACACCCATTTTGAGTAATCAACTGCCCGGATGAAACCAGCCTGGTATAGCTTAGTGATTTCATCCTATATGACTAGTGCAATTTCTGGTTTAACCTTCCGAGCCTTCTACTTAACTACTTTCATGCGTGGGTCTAAGACGATGTTGTGCTGTATCAACCTCGGATCTAGACCTAGCATGTCGCTGTATGACCATGCAAAGGCTTCGATGTTGCCTTGTAGAATTTTTGCTATATCTTTGTACATTTTCGAATCTAGGATGGAACTAAGTTTCAATGTTTTTATTTTCCCCCTAGATGTGGTCATAGGAATCTTGATGAGAGGGTCCTTAGTTACATCCCCAACCTCTAAATCTAGGGTTTAGACTAGATGCTCAAGCCAATCTAGGAATGTTTCTAAGGATGCTATGGTGCTAACTACGAGTGATTTCCAGTCTATTAGATCTGGGTTTAGTTATCTCACAAGCTTGCAATGTGGACATACTAAAGCTAAAGGCGAAGAGAGATCATGATAGATTTCCATTCTTGCTCAACCTACCAAAATGAGATGAAAGTCTGGTTAAGAGGTACTTGTTGGTAGTAATCGTGTATAGTGAAAATTTGCAAAGCAACAATGAGATGTAATTAGTAAAGTATGATGCAAGGCTTAAAATTTGCCAGTTTAAGGTCATGGCGGACCACTAAGACGTAAAGATGCAAAGCTACTAAAAAATGCAAAACTACCGATGTGAAAATGTGAAACTTCTAGTTTAATGTCATTACGGACTGTGAACGCGTAGAATGCAAAATTGCTAGTATACAGAACAGAAAGCTACTGGTGTGAAAATGCAAAACTGCTAATGCGAAGATGTGAAACTACTAGTTTAGTATCGTTGCAGACTGCGAACGTGTAGAAGATCGAAACTGCTAGTTTAAGGTCTTTTCAGACTACTAACTAGAGTGAAACTATACACTAGGAGTGCTAGTTTAAGGTCTTTTTGGACTACTAACTAGATTGAAACTACACTAAGATCACTAGTTTATGGTCTTTTTGGACCGCTAAGGTTGAAAATATGCTAGGGTTGCTAGTTTAAGGTCTTTTCATATCGCTAACTGAATATGTATATTTTTTTCTATTTTGGGAAGGCAAACAGCTAGCTTGAAGCGTGCCAAGGCTTTTCACCTAGACACACCTATTTTAATGCCAACAGTGTTACGATGTCATGGCGAGCATGCTACGTCGCACGACATACTTTGCATTAAATGGAGAGAGAGAATGGCAAGTTTTCCCTATTTACCATTGCAGCTATAAATATGGATTAACCCCTGGTAAACTCATCATTTCCACCGTAATAGCACAGAGCCCACATTTAGAGCACAGAGTGATTTCGAAGCATAGAGCGATTGTGCCAACAGAGAGCATGGCAATTTTGACATAGCAACAAGGGAGGAGTCAACAAGAAAGACGATGGCTCTCAAGAAAGAACGCAAGCACCTAGCACTTGCTAAGGTTGATGAAGTAAAGGAAACCCTAGGGCACATGACACAGGCGTGCGTCGTAGTGCGAGAGGCCACACCATTGACCTGGTAGGCTGCTATGCTTCTTTTGTTCTCTCATGCTTCTATTATTGCTTTGTTTTTCTCGCTTTTGTGTTTTCATGAATTTTTTTAATCTTTCTATGTTTTCCATCATCGCATTGTTGTTGTTTTGGCCCCTACACCATTTCTATTGCCATTTCAGCCACGACAGATGTAGAGACACTATGCTAGGATTGCATGCAAGGTCGCCTAGACTGCCATCACTATGGTTATCATTACCATAGAGGCCTAGATGATTTGAGCTACTTGGTATGAAAATAGCGTAGCATAGGACCCTGAGGAGGGTTTGGCCATGCGTGATGTGATAGTGTGACACGTGTTCTGTCAGGGTGTAATGTTAATCGCTTTGTTAGGGTTAATCGCTCTATTGCTACGCTAAGCTAATTTTTGCTACACTATTACCTTTGTGTTTTTGCTACGCTATGTGTATGAAGATAATTAGTGCTATGCTATTTGCTAAAGTGCTAGTTTTGCTATGCTGTGTGTGGATTACACTCAAACATGATGCTAACATTTGCTATTGTGTTGTGCAGGGTAGTGCTAAGGCCAATTTTAATTATCCTAGAAATTTTAGGGATCCTGTGTTGTGTGCACAAACCACTGCCTAATGTTCCTTCACCCCATGTGCATGTGGGGCAATAAGCAGTCTGGTTCTAGGAGGGAGCACAGGAGTTCCTACAATTCCTCTTCCAACACTTTAGTGTGATCGTTTGATCACACCTGGTGGAGGAGGTAGTGGCCACCATAATAGAAACCCTGTTGGTTGGGGCAAATCGGGGTATTCTGAGATATTTAACGGATGGAGCAATTAGCAGTGGGCAGGGAGAAGGATCTAGTCAACATCCCAAAAATTTGAGGCATTTGTCTTGTATCTGGGATATGCCCAAGTATAATTGCTACAATCTCTACAACACTTTGTTTATTGCACGTCATAATGGAATGTGCTTCCAAAACCCACCAGGAACCATCTACAGTGCTGGCGGGTGAGTTTTGTACTCACGTTCCACTACATCATGCAACATTTTCTATGCTAGCTAAATGTTAACAGTGTGTGTTTTTGTTACCAGGTTTTACATCAATGAGGAGGGGCTTCATGGTGATACGGATGCGTTGAGCCTAGCACAGATGGTGCTGTGGGAGTTTTCTTCTACAGATAATATGCACACAGGTGTGATAGGCTAGTGTAGGGGTGAGTACCATACCTACCTAACCCGGTATCCCAAACTCTACAATAGATGCAAGGAGTCCAGTTGGTTGGATGAGGCATGGGCACCCTTTAAACCGATCACCGTTGAAGATGTCTTAGTTAGTCTTCCACCATTCCAGTTACCGTACAAGCCTGGTACACTAAGTAGCGGGTATTGCATGTTCGAGTGTCATTGCTATTTTTTGTGTTTTTATGCCAACCACTTCTGTGAAAACTGCTATAGGGGTGAAGAAGTTCCAAGAGGTGACGGTGATAACCACTAGGAGCCAGGAGGCAAACATCTACTTCAAGTATGGAGAAGTAGATGAGAGCGAGCATTGGATATGCAACGCAGCCTCAGAATCCCTGCTCAAGCATATCCAAAATGCTGGGCTCATGGATTTGTTCCTGGCCCTGAATCCAAGTGTCCTTACCACTGAGATGCTCACCCTAGCTGACCCATTTTTCAACAAGGCAGACTACTTTAGCATGCATGTACACGGTGTGCGGGTGGTCATTGAAATCAATGACTAGCTATTTGTGGACCTTATCGATGTCCCTACTGATGGCATCCTCATAGGGTCAAAGACCAAGAAGGAGCTAAACCTTCATAAGGAGGACATTGAGGAGTGGCTGGGGATCACCAAGGAGCAAAAGGGGATTTCCATGGAGAAGGTCAACCCGGGACCTACCAAGGAGGTTTATCCCATTTTCCAAGCTCATGCATTTCCCCAGCTACTTTCCCAAGGGAAGATCCTTGGGATTGAGTAGGCTTGGGTAATGCAGGAGGTCATGGAGGAGGGAGCTCACTACAACTGGGCTAGGTTTCTATGTAGAGGCTTGCAAACTAAAATTGTCAGGCTCCATAAGAAGTCGAATTCCCATTTCAATGTGCACTACGTCTTTTACATAGCCTGCTTATGGCATTTCACAAAGTTTTTGGTAGTCCACAAGAATGGAGCCTGGGTAATGTGAAATCACAACTAGATTTCCAAACTTTGGATTTGCCAAATCCTACAAACCACCCGAGCCCAAGATCTCCCTGAAGCTATTGGGGAGTCATTTTCTATGTCGACTAAGGATTGGGTGGCCTGCAACTTTTGTGCCCAAGACAGCATGGGAGAGGTGCCCCCTGCTGCAACCAGTAGCGTATCGTAGGGAAAGTGCCTCATCATCGAAATGGTGGCCACCAAGATGCGACGAAAGAGGCCTCCTTCAACTGAGGAAACCCTCTGCATAGAAGAGGAAGAAGGGTGGACACTACGGTTTAAGCTACACATGATGTAACCCCCATTGGTAAATGCTTTTGCTTATGTCTAGTTCTTCACCTATTTTGTTAATGCCTGCTACGCTAAGCAGCGTATCATAGCATAGCACCTACTTTAAGCTAACTTTCTTTAAGCTAATGTAAATATGTTTTTTCTACCAAAGGAAGAAGAGGAAGAAGAAGAAGAAGAAGGTGAGAAAGAGGTGTCAACCCCCAAGACGGGGGCGACAAATAAAGACGCGGAGGCCCCAGTCTCAGAGGAAAGGGCCCCGATCAAGAGGGAAAGAACTCCTATCACTAGGGAAGGGGCTCTTATTGTTAAGGATAATCCTCCTGCTAATGAGGAGGACATTTTTGGGGATGAAGAGGAGTCTCCCATAGATGAAGAGGATGCTGGTGCCTCAAAAGGAAAGGCTCCAGCAAATAAAGAAGAAGCTTGTATCAACTTGGGAGGGACTTCTGCTAAGGATGCTACCATTGTTTTGAGTCAGAAAGGAGGGGAACCACAATTAGACATTGGTGAGTTTAACAATATACTCGCCTTATGACAGTTCACCTCGATCATTCCTAATGCATTTAGTTGTATGATAGAGACCACTGTTAATGTTGCAGGACCTCATCTGATTTGTGTGGAACCATGGGCCAAGACCCCTGACAAGTTCAGATTTATGCAAGGGGTCATGGATGACATGATCGGCCATCTCAGGTAGGTCGATCCTGAACTGGATAAGTAGCTATGCTAGGCACTTTCGTGTTGCTATGCTAGAGTTCTTGAATTTTCTAGCCCTACTACACTAATGTGACTGATGCACCTTTTGTGTGGTGATAGCCTCTCGACTTAAATGGGACCTGACACAGCCTTTGAAAGTCAGTGTCGTGCCTACATTCTTGCCTGAAGTGGCCAAGGTACCTCGTCACGTATACACTGAGGCCAAAAACTGCACTTTGCACTCGGTGCACTCCTTGTGGGAGTGTAGGCACGTCAATGAGGACTTGTGGAAATGGGTCTAGAAGGCTGAAAAGGAGAAGGCTGAACTGACCGCCTCGGTGGAAGACCTCAAATCAAGAAATGAATTCCTCATAGACTGTGATACTAATGATGGCAACTAGCACACGATTGTGATAGATTATGCTAGATATTGAACAGTCATGTGACAGAACAATGAAGCCACCCAATAAATAATAGAACAATGAATGCAGATGGACTTGTTAGCACAGAAGAATCAAGATTGGAAAGATTATAGTGCCAGAGTTTATGAGTGGGGGCAGTCCTAGAAAAACCATAAGCACATGTATAAATTGGAATGTGCCACCTACCATAAACTATACAGAGATGCTTTTGTGCAAGCATTTACTTACAAGATGTTCGTAAATGCCATTGATGCTTATGAGGCCTTTAACAAGTTCAAGGAGCAGGTAACAGTCACTGAATCTCCTAAATTGGAAGTGGATCTTCCCATAGGTGAGATTGCTACTACCTCCTTTTCTCCAAGACTGCCGAGATGGATGACTATTGAAAAGGAGAAAGCTACTGAAGACGCTAAACCAAGCAATAGACATTGGGCTAATATCATGGAAGAAGAGATCTAGCACCACCTTGGGCTCGGTTTGGATCGCATACCCTTCGAGATGAATGCAAGGCCATCTCAGGTCAGTCACTTTCTACTGCATTAATGCTTATGCTCTATTGTAGCTTGCGTGTGTTGCCGTAGCTGACTACTTCATCCTTACATTACAAGTTCCAACTGATGATGCAGGGCCCACTGGGGGTGGGAACGAAGAGGCAGTAGAGGACAACGTAGAGGAAGGCGACACGAAAGGAAATGACAAAGGAGCAAATGATGTGGGTGAAGATGGTGTGGATGAAGAGAACCCATGACAGCATGGGATGTTTTTGAAATTTTGAAATTTTTTGTAAAACTTTTGCGAACATTGGAAAATGCTAAATGAAGGAAGAAAACACTTGAATGAAAATTTGTTTGATGCTATGCTATGTTTTTTCTTTTGATATTTTACTTTTAGGCCATTTCGAGCCCCTGCTAGTTTTATGCCATTACGAGCCTCTGCTAGTTTTAGGCCATTTCGGGCCATCAGGTTACAACGTAGTTTTAGGCCATTTCGGGCCATCGCGTGGTGATATAGTTTTAGGCCATTTCAGGCCATGGTGCAGTGAGAAAGTGATATGCTAATGACTGGATGGATGCAAAACAAAAAGGTGGTACATGTACAAAGGATGGCGACTGGGCAAGAAGTCGTGGGGTTGCTATGTTATGCATAACTGCTTCTTGACCCATTGGGAATTGGGCAAGGTGTAAGGCCAAGGCGCATTGCCAAGCCCTTTGTCCATATCATTGTCCCCCACTTGGAAGTGTAACTCAGCCCACACATTTTCATTTTTTGAACTGGCATGTTGAGCCGATTCTCTTGCCAAATAGTTAGTGTTTACAGAGACGGGTGCTTCACTCTCAGAGGTTACGACCTCTAAACCCTGTTCCATATCCACATTGTTGATAGCTTGTGTTGCTACCTTGTCGCCATGGATCACCACCTCCCTACCTACATAGGGTAGATGGATCTCTTGGTGAATGGGCGAAGAGAAAGCCCTAATTTGCACTAACCATGACCTCCCCAAGATCAAGTTAAACCCATGCATCTCTTCCACCATGATGAATGTTATGTTTGTGGGGAACTGGTCCCCTGCCACGAAGTCAATATGGACCATGCCCTTCACCACGACCCATGCCCCATTGAATGACTTTAAGTATGACATTGTTGTGGGTCTAATCTGGTCGACCAAACCTAGCTTGTCCACAATAGGGAAAGAGATGATGTTTGTAGCAGCCCCATCATTGACTTGTACCCTCTAGATCTTATGTTGACTAACCCAGATTGTGATGAATAGAGGTGTTGTAGTCACATGACCCTTTGAAGGGTCCTCCCTAATGGAACCATCACAAAAGTTAGTTGGGATGGCTTTGGCTCTACAGGCACAGAAGAAAGCATGACCAAATGGATCATCTTCTCTTCTGCTGGCATGTTCTCATCAGCCGGAATTGTTTTTAACATGCAGACCAAAGCCTCACAGTGTGTGGTAGATGTCATAATTAGGTCATACAGACTCAGAGTAGTGCTTTTTTATTTAAGAGCTTGCTTGACCAAGGTGAGAGCACTCAAGAGGTCCTGGCCACTTTCCGATTTACTACCTTTCTCCTCTTCCATCAGTCCCAGGAGGTGAATTTCCCAAGGAGGGATAGTTTTGGGTCTGGGTTCAAACCCTCTCGGACGAGGTGGCAGAGATTTTGCAGGCATAGCAACGTTCCCTTTTGGAAACAAGGGCATAAATGCAGGGGTGAGTACATAGGCTTAGAAGTACCTGGGATGGTACTTTCCCTTGATGCCTCACCAGTGAAGCGCACTTCTCTTTTTTTAGGACGAGAAGGCTATGGAGCTGCTTTATGCAGGGTGGGGGCTATTGCAGGGCTTGGCCCCCTAATAACAAATGGGGCAAATGATGTTAGGGTGCGAGGCGAAGGTGCAATTTTGCTAACAGGCGGTGAGGAGGCAGATGCCCAGGGAGGGACTCTCAGGATAAAAGGTTGCCGTGGACTTTGATTAGCCACTAGTGGTGCCAGTGCACTACGCTGAGGCACTTGGACTACAAACTTTTGTAGAGGCGGTTTAGGATTACTTTCAACGTTGATGGTGTTGATAGTGTAGCCGACGTTGTTAGCATTGAGGGGGTCAATGTAGATGTGCAGGGATTGATTCTCAGGGTGTACTGGATTACTTTCATCTAGCATCAGCTTTCCCTAATCGATCATCCTTTGGATGTCATCCTTCAGCACCATGCAGTAATCTATGTTGTGACCACACTATTGATGGTAGTCACAAAACCACTCCAGCTTGAAACCCTTAGGAATGAGGGGTTCCTAAGGAGTTCACAGTATTGTTGATGCTTCTTGGCTTTCTCCTTCGACATTCGCTTATGTTGGATGTACCCTGCCGCCAGTAGTTGCTTCAAAAGCTCTAAAGGCTTGATGGGCAATGAAGTATACTTTGAGCGATCTTTATGTTCAAATTTTGGTTTGGGCGGTGCAGATGTCTCAACCGTAGGTATGGATGGTTGCAGTGCGTTGCCTTGTTTGAGCATAGGGTTAGCTACAGGTGTGGCCAGTTTCTTGTTGTTTTTGTTACTGTTTTTGTTAGGTTTAGGTTTGGCCTCGTTTATGATACAACTAATTTGGATAACTAGCACCATCCTATATTCAAACATATGACTCACAAGTGTTCATGCATGATCTGGTTGAATTTTGTGGATGGGACTAGTTGTTCATCTAGATTGTTAAGCATTGATCGTAGTGCACTATCTTTCCACTTGGACTAGTGGTAGCATTGTCATGTATGGTTTAGTCCAAAGTTAGACATATGATTGTTGATGTTGTTTTGACTTTATGCTATTTCTAATGATAATATAGAAATTAATTATTTAATCTAATTAATAATAAGAAGATAAATGTTGAACTAGCCTATGGGCTATGAGTGTCTATTCCTAGCTTGCTGTACAAGTCCTGAACCAACGTATCCACTATTGGGATTATCAAGCGTTATGCTGCTAGGCGCACCAAGCAATAATGCTATTGGGATTACTAAGCAAATACATGCTTATGCTCAAAATTAGTCACACTCATGCTGCCTATTGATTAACTTGCATGAAATGTAGATATTAACTAAGTACATGAAAAGTAAATTGCATGAAAAGTAAACTAATCTAAGTCAAACTACTACAATGAATAAGAATCAATATTGAACTTATAGTTGTTCATGGAATGTGTCTAGGTACATTGCCACTCAAATAAGATGTCATACAACTACCTTAGATCCACATTGTGGGCACTCACTAACTATTGTCTAAGACTATAGAATAAAATTGCAAGAGTTTCACTACTCTATTGACATAAGAATGCCAAAAACACAACAAGATCATGTATTTATAGGCAAAAACAAACACTATGTTGATGGGTGTGTGTCAATGCATCATTGCATGCATCAATGGGATTGTGTTGATGGGTACGTGTTGATGCAGCTGTGTCAAGGTAGTTGCGTTGAAGCAGCTGCGTTGATGCACCAATGCTTCATTACTAGGTCTACAAGTAAAATCATAATAGGATTAATAATTCAACCTAGAAATACATTCAAATTTATTTTGAGAACAAAATCTCATATACTTTTATCTATTGAAACTCTTAAATTAATAAATAAAAAATTTTGTACAAAATTTCCTACTTGTGCTCAAATTATAGTTTCTTTATGCCATGCAAAAATTCTTTTAGAAATCCTCTCCTCATACTTTGCAACCTATCAAAATCAAACTAGAGAAGGATGTAAAAAAAATAATCTTGAAATAATCCATTAGAAGAATATGTCAGATCAATGTACACCCAGACATGCTATGACTACTACAATCATTGCTACTATTTCTTCAACCTTATGTTGCTCAATTGAAAAATCTAAAATCCTCATCTAATGCTATGATCATATGTTAAGATGAAAAATAAAAGTTAGCATAGTGGTATGGGTCTTGGCCTGGTCACCCTAGGTCATAGGGTTTAATTATACTAAGCAGCACTAAGTTATAAACCTCTATAAATCTTGGGATGTACCTATGTTTTAATTATTATTAATTTCAACATTTCCTCCTCCCCCTTCCTAAAGATTTATAATCCTTGAGTAAGAAGATTAAAGAATTAGGTCTATTCAGGAAGATAAAAGGTTTTTAGTTTAAGTCACATTTGAAACATCATTATCTTCTTATATAATTCTGCTAAATTATCTAAAATTAAAACTAATTTTTTTTTATGTTTACTAAAACCCTTTGAATTTTCTAGACTAGTTAAAATTCATTTAATAATTTTTTTGGTAGATAACTTAGTATAGCCCAGTGGAATTAAACTTGTCACCTAGGTTTTACAAGGAAAGAGTTTATGATATTGGCTATATGTCTTGGGATGTACTCGTAGTTGTTTTTTAAGCTTCTTCCTTGTTAATGATTCAAAGATTAATTTCATTTAAAACAAAGGCTAGAGAAGTATGGAGATCATTTTAGATTCCATGCTAACTTGACTATTATTGTTATCTACTTCAAAACTACATAACCCTAATTCTGTATTAACTCCATCATAAGGCTATGTAGGTAGCCTAGGCTTTGGCTTTAGGCATAAGAACATCCCCTACTCTTCAAAGAAGAGGATTAAGACTAGATGAATATAGTATAGCGACATGTCCTACTTATCTTAAGGTGATGGTTTTACATGCATGTACATTTGTGCTCATGGAACACACACACGACATACATGGGCACAAACATTCATTCATGTGAAGCCACTATCTTAAGACAACTAGGACACATCCTTATACTACACACATCTTGCCCTAACCCCCATCTCTAAATATCAAGTGAGGTTCCTATGCCTAAAGCCAAAACCTAGGCTACATAATGAGGACATAAAATTCACCAGTGTTAGTCCCAAGCTTAGATACAAAAAGAGGAGTGTTAGCGTTAAGTTGGTAACTAGTTTTAAAACNTAAACTTCACCAGTGTTAGTCCCAAGCTTAGATACAAAAAGAGGAGTGTTAGCGTTAAGTTGGTAACTAGTTTTAAAACTTTGTCAAATCTCTTGGATGAGTTCTTTTTTAGATTTTGTAGATGATAGGGCATTTTCCAAATGCAATATGTAGTATTCATAGGGTTGGGTTGCTATGGAAAAAGGGCAAAGACTTGTCATTAAAAAAAGATCTAGCTCTTCATAAAGGTGAATGGTGAAAATGAACTTATGGCATCAACCTCATTTTGTTGGGATAAGGCTGGGATGATGATGGTGATGATGAATATGTCTTTATAATAGTAGGAGTCATGTTTATGTTTGTTAGTTTTTTAGTGTGATTTGAGTGTTTTTGTAACATGGGCAAGCAACTGCAAGGTGACTGTAGGTCATAATAAATCATAGTTTGATTTTGCAAGTAGTTTTGGATTGTAGTCTCCTATAGTCTATTGTCTATGTCATTTTCTTATATTTTCTAGTACCAGGCTAGGACCTACGAGGTCACTACAGGTTGTAGTGAGTCATACCCAAGATTTGTAGGTAATTGCGAATTGAAATTTATCATAATCCATTATAATGATCAAATCCAATGAGTTTCTAATTGTGGGTCTAATTTGCAAGCCTCTACAAGTCAAAGGGCATTCTAGTCTCCAAGTCCCTAGTTGAACATGATCACAACTGAGTTATAATGGAGTCATAGTTTCATGAGAAATAGAGGCCAAAGTAATCTTATGTTTACTAGTATGATCAAGTGTGAATATAGTTCCATCATAGGCTATTAACTATGAGGATAACTATAAGTCATAGTCACTCATAATTTGGTCAAAATTATTTTTTAAAAGGCATGAATTTTAAAGCCTTCTAATAGTAGAGGAAGATGAATTGGCATTGGAAAAGGCCATATAATGGCCCAAAGACATTAGAATGAAACATCAAGAGAAAAGGTAGGCTCATATGAAAGAGAGACTTCAAAGAGAGATTCATTGTGCATCCATTCTTGAGAGATTGAAAAAGTGAGTGAATGATTATCATTGATGATCTACTTGCATTGAGTATGGAGTGAAGGTTTGATTAAATTACTTGTCCATTCTTGGGAGTTCATTGCTTCCTTTATTCTTTGTACATATTTTCTTGAGAAATAATAAAATTCTGATTTTATTATTATTTAATTATGCATTTATTATGATTAATTGAACTTGACTAAGCTTGGACTATGAAATACAAGGAAGCTCCTCATCATATTGGTATTAGAGCATTAGCTTTGAAGATAATTCATTTCAGGTAGAGAATCCTCACCTCAATTGTAAGGAATTACTTCTCATATCATCAAGTTTTGTTTGAATTCTCAATTAACTATCTTTTCCATACTTCTTAGGGTTTGAAAATTTTTTTTGATTCATAAGTTGATCATTTCTTCTAAGATCTAGAAAGTAACTATATAATTGGACATCCATTTGCTTATAATATCTAGGGTTTTAAATAATTTGGACTTCTTTCCTTGAATTCTCTTAATCCTTTACTTTTTCTTATATAATTTTGTGAATTTCTTCTTTCAAATAAAATTTGTCATAATTTCAAAGAATAAAATCATTCAACCTTTTACTAAAACCATGGAAGATATGAGAAATGATCTCAAGCTTATTGTTGAGAAACTTAAAAAGCTAGAAGAGAACAAAGAACATTCTTCTTGATCAAATACATCTAGGGAAGGGAACAATTCAAGTGACTCTTCATCAAAGGATTTTTCAAAATGTTCCTTCTTGCCATCTCTTAAGATGATATTCCTTTTGAGAATAAAGATATTAGAGAGAATTAAGAGCAAGATGATGAACTTCGTCATGCTTCAAGTATTAAGATCTATCTCAAAGGTTTATTTTTTTAAGAAAAGAGAAGAAAGAATATTTTTCAAGATATTAAAAGAATAAAGGTGAAGGAATTTATCTTTCTCTTACTAAAGCTTTCAAACATGCTTCTAGAATGCCTCATTTTGAAGTTAATTTCTTTAATGGCATGAAAGGTATTGAATCATTTCTCTCTTAGCTTAAGATGATGAACAAATATTTTGAGATTAAAGATGTAGAAGAGTATAAAAAGGTGTCATATGCTAAGAAAAAGCTTGAAGATATGACATAATTATTATGGGAGGAGAAAATTCATTCTTATATGGTAAGTAATGTTACTCATATCAAAGATTGATCTCTCATGCAATTCATGATTAAGTAAAGATTTAAAAAGTCTCATCATAGATAAGAGACTAGTCAAAGGATAAAATATATAAGAGAACAATATAAAATTATAAAGGAATATTACATGTAATGTTTTTAAAGATTTTTAACAAGCTAAGGTACATTTGAATGAGTATGAACAAGCTTCTAACTTTCAAGGTGGACTAAAGAAGGAATTTTAGCAAGCACTTACCTTTTGTCCACCTCAAACATTGCATTAGACTTTTGATTAGGCTCTTAAGAATAAAATAAAACTTCAAGACTTCCATAAAGATCCCAAGGATTTCAAAGGCAAAGAATCCAAACCTTCTAAGGAAGATCAAGAAGAAAAGAAAAGAAGTAATGCCAAGGACAATTCTCATGATAAGAAATAAAAGACTAAGGCTAAGATTCCAAGAAAGATACTTTCAAGAAGGGAAAATATCAAGGAAATGACAATGCTTACAAGGTACAATGGTTCAATTATGAAGATATGGGACATTACCAATGGGATTGCAAGAAACCTAAGTCTTAAAAGACCAATGAACTTCAAACTTTTGATAAAGGAAAGTCTTGAAATGAAGGTAATCCTTATGCTCATTTAGTTGAAGATATTGCCAAAAATTATTTCTTCCATGATTATTGCTAGACTTGGATTGAAGAAAATTCTTCCTCATAAGTCTTATAGAGTGTATTAGCTTTTTAGAGATTATTTTCAAAAGATAAAAGAAATATGTATTTTATTTTTAAAAATTGATTTTTTCAAAGATTCAGTACAATGTAACATTATTCCCATAGATACTACTAATGCCATACTTGAAAATAAAGCTACTCATGATGAGGCTATGAAATTTTGGTCAATACCTAGGAAAGATGGAATTCACCAATTAATACTAATGACATTGCATCAATACAAGAAGAATATGCCTATTAATGCTTTATTGATTTTACTTAGTGAAAGAAAATATCTCAAAGAACATGAGAAACATGATCATAGATTGATCATTATTTCTATCATTGTAACAAGTGAATAGGAACTACAAAATGCACTTATTCTAGCTATGCAAGGTTTGAAACAAGAATTTATTAACATCTTCAAGTGTAAATTGGAAGGACTTTCTCCAATGATATTAATCCAACATCAAATTAACTTATGCCTAGAACTATTATTCAAAATGAGAGAGCTTACCATATGAATCCACATCAAGAGGAGGATTCACACAGGCAAGTAATTGAGCTGCTCTCTAATGGTTTTATTGAGGGATTCATTTCTCCATGTGTCATTCTAACTATACTTGTTCCTAAGAAAGATACAGATGAGATGAGAATGTGTATTGACTTTCGAATTGTTCATAGAATTACTATTAAGTAAAGATTTTATATCCCTAGAATGAATGATGTTCTTAATGTTTTAGATAATGTTGAGATCTTTTCAAAGATTTATTTAAAAAGTGGATATCATGAAATTAGAATTAGACTGAGAGATGAATGAAAAATGGTATTCAAGACATATAATTCTTTGTATAAGTGATTAGTCATGCCTTTTGGGCTAATCAATGCTCTAGCCACATTTATGAGCTGATACATGATGTCTTAAGAAATCTTATTAGCAAATGTTGCATTTTTTTCTTTGATGATATTCTTGTTTATAACTCTAATGAAGATGAGAATGTGCACACTTAGATTAATATGCTTAAATTTGAATGAATCTAATTTAATAATTAATACTGTTGCGACCAAAAATGTTGATGGCTAGAAAACACTGAGAGGTCATTGGTCGTGACAGTCTTAACCCCGAATCCACGTGAGGGTCATGTTGGGTAAAGTGGAAATGGGATGCCTTGAATGGTCTGTTCGATCAAACAAGGACTTAATCAGTGTCACTAAACCTTTTGCAAATGAGTAATGTGAAGAAAACATTCATAGCGTAAAATATCGATTATTATATGCGAGGAATGAAAATGATGCAAAATGAAATGATAAACAAGAGAATAAAGTAAACTAGGGTTAAGAAATGCACCACTTCAAGATTACAGCTTTACTTTCTCAAAGTGGATACAATTGGTTGTGTGACACTAGGGAGCACAAAGATCCTGAAAGAAACCAAAGACATTCAAAGCAAGCCAACCGTATGCTTGAATGCAGACTCAGGAGCTAACAATGCGAAAATGCTACAAAGGTAATGGAAAAGAGCTAACAGAATGCAAAACGGGGATGCAAGTAGCGTATCATAGCATAGCGGTTGGCCTTAACTGTGATTTGCATTGCAAATGATTGCTCAAAGATCATGTTGAAAATTTGCAACATTTTCTCTTGTGTGACGTGAAGCTTGCAAACTTGCTGATCCTGTATCCTGAGACGCCAACATTTTTCTTGTCGTTCTTGCATCATCGCTATGCTATGCTATGCTACGTAGCGTAGCATAGTGTAGTAGCCAACTTAGCTTGCTTTTTGCTTGATCTGCTACTTTTCTAGTAAGAGGAGCTTTGCCGAAGGACTTGAAGTTAAGCGAAGCAACTAGTTTTGAAAGGCCAAAAGTGCTTGCTTAGTGCAATTGAAATCACTAAGTAAGTTGGGCCTTTGACCAGGCCAAGACCCATACCACTATGCTAACTTTTATTTTTCATCTTAACATTTGATCATAGCATTAGATGAGGAGTTTAGATTTTTCAATTGAGCAACACAAGGTTGCAGAAATAGTAGTAATGATTGTAGTAGTCATAGCATGTTTGGGTGTACATTGATATGACATATTCTTCTAATGGATTATTTCAAGATTATTTTTTTTACATCCTTCTCTAGTTTGATTTTGATAGGTTGCAAAGTATGAGGAGAGGATTTCTAAAAGAATTTTTGCATGGCATAAAGAAACTATAATTTGAGCACAAGTAGGAAATTTTGTACAAAAATTTTTTATTTATTAATTTAAGAGTTTCAATAGATAAAAGTATATGATATTTTGTTATCAAAATAAATTTGAATTTATTTCTAGGTTGAATTATTAATCCTATTGTGATTTTACTTGTAGACCTAGTAATGAAGCATTGGTGCATCAATGCAACTGCTTCAACACAACTACCTTAACACAGCTGCATCAACATGTACCCATCAACAAAATCCCATTGATGCATGCAATGACGCATTGACACACACCCATCAACGTAGTGTTTTTTCTTCCCTATAAATATGTGCTCCTGCCGTGTTTTTGGCATTCTTTTGTCAATAGAGTAGTGAAAATCTTGTAATTTTATTCTATAGTCTTAGACAATAGTTAGTGAGTGCCCACAATGTGGATCTAACGTAGTTGTATGGAATCTTATTTGAGTGGCAATGTACCTAGACACATTTCATGAATAGCTATAAGATCAATATTGATTCTTATTCATTGTAGTAGTTTGACTTAGATTAGATTTACTTTTCATGCAATTTACTTTTCATGTACTTAGTTAATATCTACATTTCATGCAAGTTAATAAATAGGCAGTATGAGTGTGACCAATTTTGAGCATAAACATGTATTCGCTTAGTAATCCCAATAGCATTATTGCTTGGTTCGCCTAGCAGCATAATGCATGATAATCCCAGTAGTGGATACGTTGGTTCAGGACTTGTACAACAAGCTAGGAATAGACACTCATAGCCCATAGGCTAGTTTAACATTTATCTTCTTATTGTTAATTAGATTAAATAATTAATTTCTATATTATCATTAGAAATAGCATAAAGTCAAAACAACATCAACAATCATATGTCTAACTTTGGACTAAACCATACATGACAATGCTACCACTAGTCCAAGTGGAAAGATAGTGCACTATGATCAATGCTTAACAATCTAGATGCATAACTAGTCCCATCCACAAAATTCAACTAGATCATGCGTGAACACTTGTGAGTCATATGGTTGAATGTAGGATATACCCATCGCTCATCATTGGCATCATTGTTGGGGATGGTGCTATTTATCCAGATTAGTTGTATTATAAACGATCATTGTTAAGGTGTTAACAATTTATCTATTAGAAAATATTAATATTTTAAAGTCACGCATGTTAAAACCATGTCTTCTTCACATAGGACCAATAATGCATCATATGATGAAAACTCTCATAGGAGAAATGATAGGTTCTATACTAAAGAAAATTGGAGTAAACAACCTTAGGCAGGGGCTTCATATGCTCATGTTGACCCATACTACACACAACGACTATGTTCAACTTGTATAAATAATTCTAGAGGAGATGGAATAAGTTCTAGATCAAGGAGGGCCTCAAGGTCTAGGATCTCCTCTAAACCTAAAAAAGATAAATCAAGGGACCATGGGGAGAACTATAGGAGCCATGGTAGTTCTCTGAATTCACCCTCTTCCTCTTCCTCTTCAACATCTACTTCTGATGAAGATAAACATAGCTATAGAGATAGAGCTCCATTATGGGATCAAGATAAAGATAGAAATTGAACCTAAGGGAAAAATCAAAGAAATCAAAATGAGCATAAACAAGATCATCACAATAAGAAAAATAGAAATATAGATTATCACCATGATGCATTTGATACAAATGAACCCTTGTTGGCTATTAAGGGCCTGACATAGATTAGAAAGGTAGTTCAAATACCCCAAAGGCATCAAAGAGACAGCTGCATCAAATAGCTTAATATGGACAACATTCCTAAATTTATGGGAGGCTATAATTCTAATCCATAACATCATTTCCAAGCCTTCCATGATGCCTATGCCTTGTAAAACATTGAATGCAAGTGGCAAAAGCTTAAGCTCTTTCCTAGGTTGCTAATATATGAAGCTGAAATATGGTATAGATCATTGGAACCTAATTTCATCCATCAGTGGTCCACAATGCTAGAACTCTTCAACAAAAAATACCAAACCTATGCGAGGGTGTCCAACCTAAGAAAACAAATCCAAGCATGGAAATAAGAACAACATGAATCCTTGGATGTGGCCTTGGATAGATACTATTCACTACTACATAGATGTCTAGGCCATGGTTTCTCCCAAAAAGAGTAGCTTTTCCACATCATAGATAGACTTCGTAATGAAACAAGGGATACCCTTGGGATTTATGCCCAAGGTTGGTTTTATGAACTGAAAGCCCATAAAATACAAAAGCTAATTGAGTAAAAGGAAAAAGAAGAAGGAGAGCTATGTAAATGAAAGAATGTAGAGAAATGTAACTGAGATCCAACTCTTCAAAAGAAAAGGATCCATATTTATGATGAGGAAAAAAAGGTAGCTCTCAACGAGGTGACTTCACAACAAACCTTGCTAATACAAAATTCTATCAATGAGCTTGAAGCAAGGATAGATAAGATATGAGAGTTGATGAATGATAAAGTTACAACTTACATAAAAACCATAGAAGAGAGAGTAATGCAACAAGAATCAAGTGATCAAAATAAGAAAAGGAAAAAGAAACAAGAAATAGCTAGGAACATTTATGAACAAAAAGGAAAAATAATTGTAGAAGAAGAGGCTATAGACTCAACCAAAAAAGAGAATGATGGATGTGACATCTGCCTATATGATCATCCAAAGGACTATTGCCCAGTTATGTTACATCTACATGAGTATTGGGCTTTTGCTTTCAATCTTAAGTTTGTACAATAGAAAACACCTAGGAAATTACCTTACTCATAAGGTAATTATAGATAGTCCTACAACCAACCATACTATCCTAGTGGGATTTTTTATCAACTTCAAAACTACTATCAACTGTAGTGGTAAAACCCATAGTCATGGAGGAGGACATCATCAAACTAGCACTACCCTTACTACTAACCAAACTTGTATGAATATTGTGTTCAAAAACCTATTTTCCCAACTAGTTCTACTCCATCTACCTCAAATCACTATTACCACTCTCTCGAATATCATCAACCTGCAACATCTTCTATGGGATCACCACCTCATGCCTCTCACCCTCAGTCATATCCTTAATATTTTCATACTTCCCTACATCACATGCCACCACTAACAACACAAGAAGATTTAACACCACAACTTTAATGAAAGAATGCCACTTGTGTTGTGAACATACATGGAAATGATAATGCTAGTAGATCTTAACCACAACCTCAAAAATGTCATATCTTTAGGATGGTTTCCTCACATGGGCGCAAAACTCGTAGACCTATTGGCACATCAAAACTAGCACAAGACCAATCTAGTGTAACACCCTTCCTCATCAGAATGATTTCTCCTAATCATACGCAAAAGCCAACAACCATTACCACTCCAAAACAAGACATGAATGATAAACCTATCACTGTGGAGAGACAAAAGAATCCATGCATCATAACTAATAGTAAAGGGTGCAACTGTGGGCTAGAAATTCAAAATATTAACACAATCTATAATAAAGCTAAGCAACAAGTGTGTGAGCAAAAACCAGTCTACATAGTAGCCACTAAACCAAAAGACATCCAGTGGCTTGAAAATGAGAATATAAAACTATTTCAAAGATGCATAAAAGCAACTGATTCACTTATTAGTTCTTACACTTTGATTATACATTGGAAAAGAATATTAAACATGAAAACTCAAGAATTAAAACAAAAATCAAGAAGAAGAATAAAACACATCTGGGTCCTTCAAAATAGAAATACCTTCAAGTCCAGATGAATATACGTTTCTAAATGATCGAAGCAAGACTATCACCAATGTTAGATGTGCTACCACATGATTAATTAGATCAGTAATGATGATAGATGGAAAATCAGTGGTGTGTAACTAGGGGATTTTGCAGTACATCTCCTAAATGTGTGGTCATAAGATTATTCATGAGAGAGATGTTCCATCCTAGTTTAAGAACTCATAAGTGTTTTTTACCTTTTTTCTTTTACAATTTTTTATCATTTTCCTATTTCTTGCAAAATGTTCTGATTCTTTATATGTTTTCCATTTCTTTATATTTTTCTCTTTTCTTAAGTAATTTTTTGTTTGTTTATGCATGTCTTTTATGTTTTTGTTAATAATATTTTCATTCATGATGCAGAAGTCAACACTATATGTTGGGTTTTTGTGCCATGCTATCAAGTTGATTGGATAAGTAATTATGTAAAGTAGTGAGACCACCTCATCCATCCCTCCAGTTTTCTAAATAAAATATCTTTATCATGGAAACAATTTGGTTCTTCTTTCATGAAACTAAAATTAATGAATGATCATTATATCTTGAAGAAAGAGGAAATGACCAAGTGGAAATGGCAAAGGATGTGACCTCAAGGGGACTTGTTGGGTTCTCTTCTCAACTTCCTTCATGTGGTTTATCACTTCTCTTGGAACATATCATCACTCCTCTGTTGACCAATAAAAAGGAAGCTATGTCTTTGAATGGTGTGGTTTCAATTTCAAAAAATATTTAAAATTCAAGAAACGAGAGAAAGAGAAAAAATTTATAAAAAAAACAAAAAAAAAAACAATGGAAATTCAAAGCACATCCCTTAGACACAATACTAGGCTACAAGCACTAGTAATGGGGCTAGAAAGACATGTTACCCATGCTTGAAGGTGTTCCTCTAACTAAGGCCCTTCCTTCCTTCTTCTCTTTTCGTCTCTTTTAGAGTGATGATTGTTCTTTGTCATGGTTGTGGACTCATGATGATTGGTAGGAAGGAACACATCAATGTGAGGTCATTGTTCATGGTATGGACTTCGTCTAAACTTGGATGGATAGGTATGCTGATTATTTTAATCACTGAACATGGTAAAGCACCTTATATCCTGATCTTTGCAATCCCTTCTCATTCCATTATTCACATCACTATTGCATATGATTATGAGCCCAATGGTTTTGTATAGTATAGTGCAACATCCTAACCAAGGTAGTTGTGTGTTTCTTGGAACAAAGGCATGGTCTACATTTAACTTTTCGGGTGCCCATGGACATCTATAGAAGTGGTTATGCAAGCACATTATGGCAAGAGCCTACTTTGGGGAGGACCCACTTGCATAACTTTTGTTGATCATGACTTTGAACTAACCTTTACATCTTCCAAAACATTGGTGACAGTTTCTTTGAATTTATGCATAATTTTGGAACTACTTATCATCCATTTCATTAATTTTTCCTAATTTTCTATTTCCATATAAATTAATATTTCTTGGCCATCTTCTGAATCAGACCTTTGTTTCAATTGTTCAAAAATTTGTGTGCTTCTGGAGTTACGCTCATTAGTCATGGGGGCTAGGGATGCCCCTTTAAAATATTTGAAATTTTTCCAACATCCCAATTTCAAACATTGTGGTAACTAATAGTAATTAACCAAAATAATGTAAACAACTTACTAATTTTGGTTACCTCATAGCTTGGGGCATAGTATGTTGTCATCACCTTATGCTTAAACGCAAACTAAGGGATCCGAAAAGGGTTAACTATTAAGGAAAATTTACCAAAACTACTGTTGATCCTTTAGTGACTGTAGGTGATGCTAAAAGGAATGCCTAAGGAATATGGTCTTTTGCCAAGCACGAAAACGAAGCCAAGAGAGGAACAATGAAGCATATGCCCATGGACAAATAGTAGCACATAAAGGATAACTCAAACATCACATGATTACTCAATTCATGGGATGATGAGAAGAAATTTCATTCCATCCTTCAAGAATGTTCCACATAATCAAAGAAGCATCAACTTAACAATCAAGATTGGAAGTTTGCCACTGCTAGAGACAATAAGAAGCATCATCTTCAACTAATTTTTGAAGACCTCTACAAATTTTATAATCTCCAATGTCTATCCATTTTTTTTTGTCATTTTGTCATTTTTTAATGCATCCACTCAAATACAATTTTGTAATGCAACACTTAGTTAATAATCCCATCATTCCCATTTTTTTGTAAAGAAAGCTCAGTCCTATACTGTTAGTTCAAGGATGAGATTTTACTCAGTTGTGGGGGTATGATGAAACATTGGTTGGCTACATCGATGTAGCTATTGATGCAACTACTTTGACATAGCTACCTTGACATAGTTGCCTTAACATAGCTACCTTGACATAGTTGCCTTAACATAGCTACCTCAATGTAGCCATGTTAATGCATATCTGTCGATGCATACTTGTCGACATGATCCCATCGACACATGCAATGACACATTGACACGTACCTGTCAATGTAATGTCTATTTTTGCCTATAAATATGCATGCTCCCATCATGTATTTAGCATTCTTTTGTTAATAGAGTAGCCGAACTCTTGTAGTGTTATTCTGTAGTCTTAGAGAATAGTCAATGAGTGTCCACAATGTGGATCTGACTCAGTTGTATAGCATCTTATTCAAGTGGCAATGTACTTGAACACATTCCATGAATGAAAATAAGATCAAGATTGATACTTATTCATTTCAACACTTTGACTTAGATTAGATTTACTTTCCATACAATTTACTTTTGATGTACTTAGTTAATATCTAAATTTCATGCAAGTTAATCAATTGGCGGAATGAGCACAACCAATTTCAAGAGTAAACACATATTTTCTTGGTAATCCCAACTATGTTATTTCTTGGTTTGCCTAGTAGCATAACACTTGGTAATCCTAGTAGTGGATATGTGGGTTCAGGATGTGTATGACAAGCTAGGAACAGACACTTATAGCCTATAGGCTAGTTCAACATTTATCTTCTTGTTGTTAATTAGATTAAATAATTAATTTCTCTATTATCATTAGGAGTAGCATAAAGTTAAAACAACATCAAAAATCATATGCCTCACTTTGGACTAAACCATATGTGACAATGCTACCACTAGTCCAACTGGGAAGACATCCAACTATGATCAATGCTTAACGATCTAGATGCACGACTAGTCCCATCCACGAAATTCTAGATCATGTGTAAATGCTTGTGATTCGTATGGTTGGGCATAGGTCATACCCGCCACTCATCACCTAGTTAATTTATTTCAATTACAATTTGGATAAACTTATGTATGAAAGTAAATTTTTGGGTATAGTTCTTATGTTTTTTTAAAGATAAGTATAGCAATTATGATGTTCTTTTCATAGATTTAGCATAACATCCCTACCTTTGTACCTTCCTATCCTAGGTATAAGTTGTTATTGTTCTATTTTTAATATTTTCTCTCCACTATCATGTACCTTATTTATGATGGAATATTGAACTTGGTATTATGATATGATGAGTTGATTGATCATTAAATGTTTGGATGTAACTATTTTGCTTAGGTACTGAATTGGTTTGCTATCAATTCGAACTAACTTATGATTAATAGGCATCAAAATTTTTATCATTTTGGCTTTGTATTGGCACCTCCATTTGCACATTAGCAAATGTGCACGTATACATTTAATGATATATATATATATATATAAACCAAGGCATATTGATATCATCTTAGCATTTACTGTAATAAAGCTTTTGTAGTTTGTTTTTGTAACTTGTAGTAGGTAGTAAGTACCTATAGCTAGGCTTGGAATTCTGACTTATACTTGTTTTTTGATGACATTTTTTACATGTTTCTTGAAAATACTCAAGTATTTTGACATGCTTTAGATAAATTAGAAGTATACAGTATTGCTAGTTATAGAGAATCTTCATTACCATTAGTTTAGCAATATTATTATTCATTATTTTAGCAAGTAATAAAATAAAAATGAAGTCTCAACTATACCTTAACAATAAAATAATATTTACAAGTAACAATGACATGTTTGCCTGGTGGTAAGACTTTTGATTTGAAAGCTCCAAGTCATGGGTTTGATTTTGGTGGGCAATGTTGAGTTATATATCTTGGGGTATATTTATATCCCAATTATTTTTGGGTTCTAACACTCCAAAATATTTACAACTTACATTCTCATAATGTGACACCTCATAGTAAAAATATTTTAGGCTATGTAGATTGATATGAAAACTTGCTAAAACTCACTCTTTATTGGTAATTATTGAAGTCATGTATTCTACAACTAAAATCCAAGACTTTCTACAACAACTGATCAAATCCGATATCTGAAGTCTTTATTTGAGTGTTTATAGCTAGATGTGACCATGATTGAAAATAAAGACCAAAATTGATTCATTTTCATTGCAATACTCTTAGATTAGATTTCAATTTTCAAGAATTTTAATTTTATTGTAATTTATTATTATTAATTAGCATGAAATTTACATTTTTATGCATATTATTTATGCTAGAATGAGTGCACTGAGACCTCAAACATTAAACATGACTTGGTAATCCCAATAATTAGCTAACTTAATTTACCTAGTGATTACTTATTTTAGAAACTAAATGCTTAACTCATGAATCTAGGAATGTGCCAAAAGATTGATGAAGTGAATGCTCATCACCCTTAGGCTAGCTTAGGCTTTATTTCCATTTTTATTAATAGTTTACTATTTTTAGTAATCTTTTAGCTAAGAGATAAAGGCTTAAGGCCTACTCTTGACTTTCTATATACTACTTTTTTAGGCCCCCTCCTCCAATAAGCCCATGTTGTTATATAGAAACATTACTAGTTGTATTTTGAACTTATCAATCCCATCATATCTTAAAGATAACCAAGAAAATTTTTTATACCTATGTTACGTACTACACATCCTACTAACATTACCCCCTACAAGTCCTACTAACGATCAATAAACACCTACCAAGTATCAACTAGTTCACCTTCCATTATCAAACAATAATGAATAACTAATAACTATAAACTACTTTTCCATCCCTTTCTCCCTTCCTGCTCACCCCCATTGTGCCCTCCCCCACCCCACAAAGCCTACCCACCCACACCCCCAGCCCTCCCATGCGCCAACAAAAAAATAAAACTATATTCTTCTCCAAATGTTCTTGCATATTTTTAACATATCATCAACATGTATTAAAAAAATAAACAATAGAAAAACAAGATTAAAAAAGACTATTTCTAATGCAACCTCAATACCCTCTCATCCATAAACATAACATAAAAAAATTGAAAACCCTCCATAGCATACCCTACTCTCTTGAAACCCTCTTTCCAATAAATGCAATGCAAGAAATTTAAAAGCTTTACTCATCACAACTTGCTCTTACTCATCAAAGTCTACTATCTATGATTTCATGATGTTCGCATCTAATTAATGATTATTTTACATTTTACAAGTCCTCTTACTAATAAAGGAAACCCACTAAATTCAAAACCTCTCCACATTATAACCTACTATTTTTGATTTCATGTAAAAAATTTGTTTTATGTTAAATCTCTAATTTTTTGAATTTCCTAAATTGAATTCACACTAATATCAAATTCCATTTTTTTCATTTCAAGATTTTATTCATTTCATGCAATTACTAGTTTTTTCCTTTTTCTACATTTTCTTGACAATTGTTGTTTGCAATTTCATGTGAAAAATTTGTTTTAGGTATGTGAAATTTCTTGAATTTTATAAATTTGATTGATGATAATATCAAATTATGTTTTTCTATTTCAAAAGTTCATTGCATTTTCATGTAATTTTAAATTTTCTCCTTTTTCAATTTTTTGAATTTCCTAAATCTAATTGATGATAATATTAAATTCCAATTTTCCATTTCAAGAGTTCTTTATGTTTTCATGCAATTTTAAATTTTTCCCATTTCCTACATTTGATTGATGATTATTTTGCATTTCACAAGCCCTCTTATCGATAAATAGAACACAAGAGCAATTTTATATGAGAAATTTATTTCAGGTACGTTAAATTTCTAATTTTTAAAATTTCTTAAATATGATTGATGATTAAACAAATTTTATTTTCTATTTCAATAGTTCATTGTGTTTTCATGTAATTTCTAAATTTTTCCTTTTCTAACTTTTCTCTTGAATTTTTTTCCTTGTTAAATAATAATAATATTGAATTGTGCTCTTTCATTTCTAGAGTTCGTTGCATTGCCATGCAAGTTTGAATTTCCCCCTTATCCTACATTTGATCAAAAATTATTTTTGATTCGACAATTGTTTCACATAATAAAAGTCATCTTATCAATAAACAAAATGGAAGAAATTCAAAAGGTGTTTGTATCATAGCCTACTATTTGCCTCATATCAAAAATTTATCTAAGGTATGTCAACGATTTAGCAAATTTTAAGTTAGATTTTTCCATTTGAAAAGTTGATTGCATTTTGCTAAAATTTTTCCTTCTATTATAATTTTGTATATAATATTTGTTGTTTGTATTTTTTTTTATCCAAATTTTTAATGAGTGATTTATAGAACATGGCTAGAAAGCATTAAAATCCAAATTTCAAAACATTAGATGACATTTTACAGAAAGATATTAGTAAAGCAGAAGCTATATAAAAATATATTGCAAATATAGAAGTTGTATGACATACAACATCTATTAAAAATTTATTCAAGATATTCCATATTTAAAATATGGAAAATTAATGTGTATATATACTAACATTGATTTTGAAAATAACAATGAATACTATCTAAGCTAATTGTAAATGGTTTTGGTTTTTTCTACAACATTTTTTTCATTTGATTGATATTTTTTGTAATACCTTTTTTATATATTTAACAAAAATAGAATTTATCAACCCAAAGAGTTAATAACATTGAATGAAAAAGAAATTATTCACAGATAAAACAAACTTCAATGATAAACATGTAATTGTTTCTTAAAACAAGGTAATTTACAATTACATATTTTTTAGTTTTTGGTATTCTTTCCCATTGATATAAAAACTTTCAAAGAATCATTTTACTATTTCATTTTCATATTATTCTAATAGCATTTTTATATATAACAGAAATTGCAATGGAGATGGGAAGGAAAATATGATGTTATCTGTAGTGGTGTCAATAAGGTCTTGTCAAACATCCTTAAGGCAACATTTGCTTCAGAGGTAAGTAATTATCTTTTAAATGTTAAAGTGAAAGTTCTGAGAGTAGACTTATAGTGAAAACATTTTTTACCAACAAAATGAGTTTGAAATGGAGGGTGGGGAGGAGGAGATGGTGTTATCTGCAGTGATGTTAGTAAGGTATTGTCAAACATCCTTAAGTTGGCATATACTTTAGAGGTAAGTGATTATCTTTTGAATATTAAATTAAAAGTTTTTGAGAGTAGATTGCAGTGAAAAAATTTTCAGCCAACAACATGAGTTTGAACTAGAGGATGGGGAGGACGAGATGGTGTTAACTATAGTGACATTAGTAAGTTCTTGTCAAATGTCCTTAAGGAAACATCTACTTCTTTGAGAACTCAAACCTCAGTTAACTTTTATAGGCCATACACTTTGACCATATTATATATAAATTATATATCATGTAGTATGATTAATAGCATGGGCCATCACAACATCAATATCATGTGCATTAGTCACACTGAATTATATGACTGGAGCACACAACAAGTGTGATCGAAAAGATAATGGCCTACAATCAATGTGACTATATTAGACCATAAACCTATCCCATCTATGGACTAGTACATAGTCTAACATAACTCTTGTATATTTTGTTTAAGATACATACATGAACTAATTGTTGAAATGAATAAATTTTATAAGTCAAGAAATTTACTTGCTAGAAATGCTAAATGAAATGAACATCATGAAAGCTGAAGAGAACCTCAACAACTCAGAATCACATACATTCATCAAGATCTTTTCTACTCATAATATAGTTCATCTTCTACCAATAAAAATAACTCTAATGGAGGAACATTCATGACAACATTGTAATGTATCCAAAAAGATCAACTCCTTCCATTATCTAGGTTATGCTAATGAGAACTAGAATGGATCATGCTACAAGTGATTATTATTTGAACAAGAAAATCACTAAAACTTACATGCCTAATAAGGTTTAAGGTAGTCTAAATAGAAAAACATATGTAAATTAAGAGTATAAAAAGGACAAAAATAATGTGCCATTTTGTTTCTAACTTAGAACATGATGATGTGATCAATTGATCAAAGAGTTTCTTCCACCATAGATCTACTTGAAGGGATCCTTTACATCCCTCCTATAATTTCACAAATGAAAAGCTATGGAATGTAATTGCGTGTTCTTTCTTTGGGATAAACCTAATTGATGTTAAGTATAATCAAAATACCAAGAGACCTCCTAGGTCTAAGACCTCTAACAAGACAAGAACATATGGGAATAGAGATCCTAGGATAAGGAAAAAAAGATAACATATCTCATTTGATAACTCTTCATCATCACCTTCATTTAAAGGCTTCCATAAAAAAGATCATAGACATGTTGAAAAAAAACTAAGAGAGGAATCTAGAAAGGAATCTAAAAGGAATCCAAAGAGGAATCCTCAGAGTAATCTTGAAAGAGACATTAACAGGGAATCTAAAAGAATAATAAGTAGAAGGCACTGACAAAAACACGAATAAGAACATGATGAAAGAAAGGAACATATTAAGATCACTAGAAGCATAATGTAGGTCCAAGAGATAATTTGTGTACTCAACAAGCATTGGAAAGAAAGTCATATCAAATAGCTTTACATGATCAATATGCTAATATTTAAGAGAATCTATAATGCTAGTATATAAAACCACATGCAAGCCTTCCATGATGCTTGTCATTTGTAGAACATTGAGCAAAAGTGGTAGAAGGTCAAAATATTTTCTAGGTTACTCAATAAAGAAGCTAAAAGTTGGTTTAGAATGTGATTTTATCCATTGATTGAGCATGATGATGGATGCTTTTAATGAGAAGTACTAAACCTATTCACAAGTGGCTAATCTTAGAAAGTAAATTCAGGGATAGAAGTAAGAAGTGTGAGTTAATTGATACAACTTTGTGAAAATATTCCATAGATTCCTAGACTATTTCTTTTTCTAGAAAGAGTAGTTGCATCAAATTATAGATGGATTTAGGAATAGAACATGTAGGACTGTTAGGATCTATACCTAGGTGTGATTGTTAGAACTAAAATCCCATCACATCTAAAAGCTCATTGATTACCTAGTAAAAGAAGAAGGTGAGATTAGAAAATGAGACCATGTAGATGAGTATAATAGGAATCCATCCATCAAAAAGAAAGATGTACAAGCCTACGATACTCAACAAGAGAACCCCTTACATAACATTGTTAATAAAGGAACCCTATTAATCCAAGGATCAATTTTAGAAATTATGGATATGAATAATAAGATATGGGATATTGTTGATGAAAAGTTTATGACTATGATTAAAATCATGGAGAAGCATAATGAGCTAACAAAAGTAGCAATAACAAGGTAAGAAAATTATAAAAAGAAAGAGAAAGAGAAGAAATCAAAAAAAAATAGGAAAGAAGATAAAGTAGTTATAGTAGAAAAAATTTCTGATTCTGAATCTAACAAGGATGTTGTATGTTGGTTATGACATTTGCCAGTGTAAACATAAAAAGAGTGCATGTCCAATTATGTTACACATGATTGTATTAATGTAAGAATTAGGCACTTATTCTATGAATTTCAAAACTATTAACAAAAAGAGGTCTAGAAGGCTTTTGTATTCATACAAAAACTATATGCAATAGTACCAACCGTAGTACTATCCAAGTGGATAGCACTATAATATTAGGAGCAATATTATCAACATAAAAGAGAAGCATAAATTAGTAGATTATATATGTAGTCTACATAAACTACATAGACTAGAAAATAAGGAGGGAAGATGCCATCATCTAGATAAGAGTATCCCTACTTCCAATTTGATTCTTATGGGTATTATGTACAATAATCTATTTTACCTACTAGCCCTACTACCATGTCCATACTACTCATTACTACAACCCTTTAAACTATTATCAGCTTACCACACCATGTGTTGAATTCTAATTGAAATTCATCCAACAATATTCTTTCATTAGTTTTATCACCTCCCAAATAGGATGTGTTACTATGACAATCACAACTAACAAGTAACACCCATGTAGGAAACATGCAAGTGTATGATGGAGCTAGGTGCCTAGAACATAAGACTAGATAATGTTCTTATTTTAGGATAGTTTCCAAGACCATAGACAGTACTAATATACTTAGTCCATCTCAATGAAAAGGGAACATGAAGGTGGAAACTACAACTAAACTTCAAGTTCCTTCATGTAATAAATAGTAGAAGTTAATAATGCGAGTTAACACTAAGTCAACCATCAAAATAGTTATGTTTACTTATATATTATTTGACTAGATAAAAGTGGTTGCTCTTCCCAAGAAGAGAATATATATTTTTTGCCAAGTGGGTTGTATGAGGTTTTATGGTTAAATTTGAACTTGGATATATGGAAAAAGTTCAAAGAAGATAAATTTCAAAAAATGGCATTCCCAATAGCCAACACCAAGTATCAAAAGAAGCTCAAAGGCCTTATAATTACTAAGTTCTTAGAGGATTCAATAATAGTAATAGCAATGTTTATCTCCACATAGCTTCTTCTTTCTATTAGGTTTTGCGACATCCCATGGTAATGTGTGTATTACCTCTATCATATACGGGAGGGTAATGTATGCTTATTTAACATCAAGAAACCTACTCAAATGTTCATAATACACTATTTTTTGATGCTTATTAATTGTATGATTTATAAGTTTTGTCATTCCTTATTACCATAAGGGAAGGCCTAAGATGGATAGCATAAAAATGGGAAAGAAGGTTTCCCACCCATGGCTGCAGAAGGTTTCCCACCCATGGCTGCAAAAGGTATCCCAAGTGACAGAGACACACATCTTCAGTATCAACAAGTTCTCAATACAATTTAATAGCTCATGGTGGCAATGGAGTGGGGGTCTAGGCAAGAAGGTAAACTGCATAGCAAGATACTTAAGTAAAAGGCAAAGTGAAGGACCTAGAAAGCTAGGTGTGTTGAGGAAAGGCAACAACTTATTAAATGGAATGTTGTTTCTATGCTGCCAAAGCATCCAACATTGAACAATGCACCAAGCAAGATGTCAACCTCCAACAACCTGATCTTTCTAGGGAAGAAGTGTAAAATCCACATTAATGTGTAATAGATTTTGGATGTAATGGCACACCACAACAATGTACAAGCACTAATTAAAAAGGTGCAACATGGACTCATCAACATTTTTGTAGAGTATGCACTAGCCAAGACACTAAAATCCAGAACATTAAAGGTTTGCCCATGTATAACATAATATTGAGCAAGTCTATCCAAATATGACAACCATTCCAACAACTTTACAACACCCATCATTTTCTTAATACAATCTTGCAAGATAAGAATATTTTCACAACCCAATTCTTACTAAATATGCATTGTATTATCCAAGTAGGATGTCTTCTACAATGCCTTCAACAAGATTCCAAAACATTTCCATTGATATTTTTTGAAAGAAAACAACAATGAAAAATATCCAAAAGAAATCATTAACACAATCTTACAAAATAAAAGGATTTTCAAAATCATTTTAACTATACCTACCTAAACCATACAACAAATATAATACTCTACAAAGATGTTGATCAGTCCATACTCTAAAAAAAATGTTGATGAGTCCATGTTGCACCTTTTTAAAGAGTGCCTGTACATTGTTGTGGTGTGCCATTACATCCAAAATAACATCCCCAAAATACTTAATATCTCATAAAATATCTCTCATAACAATGGTGCAAACCCAAATAGAGAAACCCAAACAAAAGCCTAATTAAAAAAATTTTAAAAGGATTTTAAAAAAACTTTGTAAAATTCAAGATCCTTAAATCCCATCTAACAAAAGCAATACCAAATCTTCTTATTCATATCTCTACCCATTTACTTTTTCAAAGCATAATAATAAATACATCAAGATAATATCAATCTCAATCAAAAGAAAAATATCCATAATTAAATATAAGAGTTCCCTATTCCAAGCCATATCATAAGCAAAATGTGTGTAAAAAGTTGGCAAAGGCATTTGATTCTTACTACCCTGAACTAAAACAGTCCAACAAAGAATACCCATCATGAGAAAAATCAAAACCTCAAATCCAATGTCATAAGTACCCATCATGAAAAAAGCAAAACCTCAAGTCCAATGTCATAAAATAAATACGTTGAAGTCCACTTGAAGTGAGAAACTTAATTCATCAAGGATTTGCCAATACGTTAAAATTTGAAGTCCACTTGAATTCATCAAGGATTTGCCAATGAAGTAATGATTTGAATCAGACCATAAGAATACCGAAGAACCCAATGCTGATAATAACAAAGTTAATACATAAGGTCAAAAGCCAAAAATAAGATAGACAATAACCGAGCACAATGCAAGTCCAAAAGACAACACAATGATTAACCATTACATTGAACAGAGAAAAAATATGAATCATGATATCACATACATCGTTATAATAACAAGCAAGCAAATGGTGATTCAGTAAATACCGTGGTCTCATAGACAAAATGCAGAGCACTATGAATCATGATATAGCATCCATAGTTATAATAACAAACAAGCAAACAGTAATCCAATAAACACCGTGATATCACACACAATATGCAGAGCACTGCAACTGAAAAAAGTAAAAAAGAATAACATGTAACATGTATCTGCAACCAACTTAATAGACAATGTATCTATGATACATATCTAAGACCTCAAATACAAACCTCTTCATCTCCAACAAAGAGGAATTATAACCATTCACAAACCATCATGTCTTTTCCATAATAATTAACTATTGATTAGTTTATTATGTAACCCATCACGGATTTTTAACCGAAAACATTAACCGTATGCGTCAAGGTTTATAAATTACATTGATTCTTAAAAAACAATAATACATATGTACACCCAAACAAAAAAAAGCTACAAACCACGACCAAGGCATTTGATGGATAAAAACTTTCTTTATTTTATTCTTCACATTTTTCGAATATAGCATGAGACACCCTTTCTCCTATACCATGGTTCTGACCAAATAACAGTGTTCTAATGTTGTATGAAACATCAAAGGACATATGTTAACTCTGAAAAAACCAAAAAACGAAGACAGCATAACGAGAAAAACATACTTGCATGTGGAGTGTACACGAGCGAAGCCAAGTTATGATATTTCTGGGTATCCTAAAATCATATATTTAAAATTTTGGCCAACTATAAGAGTTTCACCACCTAGTCCTTTTCCCTTGCCTAGGGTAAAAAAGGCATACACACGTGGAGCCATTCCAATCATTGATAGAAGATTTGTGTCTCTTCATTAGNTAAAAAAGGCATACACACGTGGAGCCATTCCAATCATTGATAGAAGATTTGTGTCTCTTCATTTGTGTCTCTTCATTATATTGATACAATTTAGTTTACAGATGTAATTTTTTCCTTCCCAGGAGGATCAAGAAATTTTTAAGGTATCCACACAAATATCTACTGAACAACATCCCAACGCCATATGTGACCATCATCACAGCAGCATAAAATGGTACTGTAGGCAAAAGTCAGCAAAAGCGAGTTTCTGAAACTGGGAGAATCCCAAATGAAAACTTGAAATTTTATTTATTAAAAAAAAACTTAAATTAATTATCAGACTGAGAATTTCTGCTTCTTGCAATCCAAACCCAATCCCAAGTTATGTATAATTGCGAATATATGTATAACAAAAAATAAGCTTTTTAATTTAACGAAAATTATAACCTTTCATTGACCAGATCTTTACGGTATTGTCCATCCCACAACTTGCAATACGATAAATATCTGAAGGATGAAAATCCTAAGACAAAAAAAATTGTCTTAAAACATAGTATTTATTTCTTTGAAATAATATTTAATATTTCTAAACATATCAGTATACTACAGTGATCGTTTAAAACAGAAACAAGATGAAAATTTATTTTACTCACAACACTTAAAACTTCATTTTGGTGTTCTCCAGCACTTCATTTTGGTGTTCTCCAGCACCTGCAAATATCCCAGTATGGACATTCCATAGCCGCACAAACTCATCCTGAATTCTCAAAAATGATGCCAGTTTATATTTTAAAAAATTTATGAATGGATTTAAAATTAAAAATAAGCTCATCATACTTTGCTAGCAGATGCAATAAGACTTGGTTTCAATGCTAGAGTTCGGATTTCATTCACTGAATCCCCGTGGCCAACAAAGCTCTGTGAATATAAACTACCTTTAGTAATAATAATTTTGAAACATCCTTATTAGTAATTTTGAAACTGCAAGCTTGTAAGCATAAAATTCAAAATCAAATCCCCACCTTGTGAACCCTTTCATTTGCAGCATCAATAACTCGAATGATTCCATTGCTACCACCGGCCACTAATAGCGGTGAGCCATTCATGTCACATGACCAGCTTATGGTGTAAAAGGACTCCTCCTTCTATAAAATTTAACTAAAATTAAGCCATAAAAAAAAAAAATATATGGATGGCCTCTCAAAATAAGGCATGATTTATACAAAGAAATCAGCAACAAATAAATTTAAAAAAAAAAAAAATAGTGTCCATACATCTTCATCCAGGTAAGCCTGTAACACAGCGATAACACCTCCTTCCAAACACTGGTAAACTGTTACCTGAAATGAAAATATTTATTGTAAACAGAAATTATATGCATAACATTAAAATGACAATGAAATTGAAAACGAAGAGAACAACCGATGTAGCATTGCCACTATGGCAAGTACTGCATGTAACGAAATGTAATAGGCCTTGTTAGGTCGGTTTGTAAAATTTATATGAAAAACGTAATACTCAGCTTACCCGATTTCCCCAGCAGTGGCGAACAAATTGAAATAACAAGCGTCGATAAAGTTGAAGGAGATGGCATATATAGGGCGTTTGCCTTCTTGTAATCTGTTGGTGATCTTGTACTCTTTTCTTTTCTTGGAAGCAACCAGAGAACCAATTACTGGTTCAGTCCCTAAACCCCTGCGCGCCATGCTCGAACTTCTCTCTCTTCACTCTAGACATTCAGCTGAGGGAGTTCAGCAGTGTATCCACCAGTAAATAGTTTGCCGGACAATTCAAATGTGTTTACATGTCAAACCAGAAGTTCCGAATTTTTTAACGTTTGCTTACTATTCTAATTTCAGAGAATTTTTCATTGCTATTTTCAGTGCAAGGATTACGTTTATATGTTTATTTTCCTTTTATATGTTTATTTTATACTAGAACTTAAAAAGGGATGACTATCAACTCAAAAATAATACTGATAATAAGAAAAAAAACAATTAGGGGTAAAACTTGATTTAAAAGCTCTAAGTCATGGGTTTAATTCTAGTGGGTAATGATGAGTTATAAAGTTCTAATTAAACAATATATCTTGGGTGTATACCTATATTACAATTATTTCAAGTTCCAACACCCTCCAAAAAAATAACAATCAAAGTACATCACAAGCTTAACACTCGGTAGACAACACCAAAAACAACATAAAAAGGAAAAAACTTTCCATTTCCATTTCCAAAACTTTCTAATTTTAGAGATTTCTACTCATGCATACAACCTTGTAGTTGATATTTTTAGAAAACCAAGGATAGGATATTTAATTGTTAATAGGGAGGATGGTCTATCCTAACAACATTTACATAACCTTCAAACATGTTTGATCTTAAAAAAATATATAAAAATTAAAAAATTTCAAAGCACATTAGGCCATCAACATAGAAAAGAGAGTTTAGAGAAAAAATTCAGCAGTTTTTGGGATGTTGTCTAAAGTTTTCATCCTCATGACCAATGGATCATTTAAGATTAGTTTTGATCTTTGAGTTGAGTTAAGATTGTTCTTGTCTACTAAGAAAAGATTTGTCTTATAAGCTATATGTCGAAGCTAATCAAAACTTCATGTAACATAAGTAAAAATATTTACAAAATCATCTATTTTTTTTCTTTTTGATTTATTTTGTTTTATTTCATTTGGTTTCTATATTATCGTTTGATCATTCTTATTATTAGCATTAACTTGATTTTTTATATCTTCAACTTCAAAATACTTTTTTTTTTAAATCATAAACTTCAACATGGTTTTTCTTTTCCTCTTAACCTTTTTTGTTGAGTAGAAAATGATAAGCATTAAATAAATGTCATTATGACAAAATTTGCAGAATTTAGGAATACTATAATATGTAATTGGCTAAATATAATCCTTTTTGCCTACTTCTAATATCAAATTCTTTTTACAATTAAGAATATTGATTTCAATAGAAAAACATCTATAAGAAGCCAATGGCGTGGAAATAGATGTCATATGCTTAATGAAAGTGGCAAGACTAACAATTTCTTACTCAACTCTCTAAAAAAGCAACAAGATATTAAATAATTCAACAAAACATGAAACTTTGGAATATTTTTTAAATTGGACATTAAAATCTAAAATCCATTTACA
>MNCI01008224.1:0-15162 GCA_015680685.1 Gnetum montanum | reverse complement strand
AATCGACTGGAAATTTGACTATGTCAAACCATATTGGGATGTCATTGGAAAGGATATTGAAGGTCTTTCTTGAGTAGGATTTAAGTATGATACTTTTTCCAAAGCTTGGAATAATACCTACATTGTTTTACTACCTAAGGAAGACGAGATACAATCCCTTAGGGATTGCAAGCCTATTAGTCTTTGCAACAATTTTTATAAATTTTTTTCCAAGGTTTTGGTGAATTGCCTGAAGTCCTTACTACCCAATATCATAGAGATAGATTAATCGATACTCACCTTTACGAGGAACATTATTGATAGTGTCATTACAACAAATGATGCTTTGCATGAGGCTTACATTCAAAAACAAGAGATTTTCTTTCTCAAAGTTAATTTATCAAAAGCATATGTTAAGGTAAACTATGATGCCTTACTTTTCACCCTAAAGGAGTTGGGATTTTATAGAGGGTTCTGGGTTCATGCTTTTTATAGTTAGATTTCAAGTTTTTTTGAATGGACAGATATCTCAGCAATTTTTCCTAGGATGGGGCCTTTGGCAAGCTAACCCTTTATCATCATATCTTTTCGCTATTGTTGTTGATAATCTTTGTAGATGAATTAGAAAGTTGAATTTTACATCCTTGTTTCCATAGAATTTTCATACTTTTCAGTATATAGATGACACAATGACTTTTTCCCAACATCTATCCCTAAGACTAGAAAGTTGATGCAGGTGTTAGATAGAGCTTTTCCATGCGAGATACTTGACAAAAAGATTTGAGCATATCAAGCATATTTTGGGTGTACTGTTGGCTTACTTCCAACTACCTATCTCGGGAAACCTTTGTTCTATGGAAAAAAATTAGGTAATAGTTGGAAGCAAGTATTGGTAGAGATGCAGAAAAAGTTAGCTTCTTAGATAGGTATGTTTTTGTCTTTTTCAATTCTAGCTAAATTTGTCCTCTCAAGAATTCCCATTTATAGTGCACTAATTTTCAATCCTTTAACCCAATTCGTGTTAGTCAATGAAACTGTGAGGAATTTTCTTTAGTCTAGTGAAGAGGAGCATTGTTAGTTTCATTTGATTGCTTAGGATTAGGTAACTATCTTAGTTCATGCAAGTGATTATGGACTCTAGGATTTTGGGAGGCAAGCTTGTATTCTAGTTGCTAAGTTAGCTTAGGAGGTTTGGTTCTCGGTAGGCAAGCATTGGGTCAATTGTCTTTGGATGTACTATTCTAATCTATGGGCTTGCCCAACCAAAGCCTCAAATATGTGAAAAACTAGTAGCAAAGGATGGAATTTTCTTCATCACTTGAGCATTGGGAATTTTGGAAAGTGAACATTCTGGTGGAAGATCTTTTGGTAGGACAAGCTCATCAAAAAATGATTAGAAAAGTTTTTTCTCAAGTAGTCACCCTATTGTGTCAAGGTGTAGGGGCACATGTAAAGGATTGGTTTAGTAGGAGGTAATGGAGAATTTCATCAATCTTTCATGAAGATAATAGATATGGCCAATTCATGAAAATGCTTAACATTCTTAAAAGACATAGCACCCCTAATTTAGCCCATGAAGATACCTTACATTTTTCTTTGACAAACCACAAATAGTGAATCTCATGTCTTTATAGGAAATCCTTTGCCAAAATAAGGGGTTGATGTCTTATTTGGATGTTGCATTATCAACCAAAGATGAGGTTTTGTGCTTGGCTATTAGCTCATTGATGAGTAGTGAAAGGTACCCCTATGCTTAACCATATGAATCATGAAGTGTTCACGTGTGATCCGGTCAAATTTTGTGGACTCTATGCCTTTGATACACTAATCATCTAGGAAGTGAACCTTGCCCAAATGGTCATTCATTGTCTTCTTAATTACACTTGTGTTGTACAAAGGTATGGTTAATTGCAATTGAGGCATATGATTTTTGTCATTTTATACTTTATGGTTTAGTGCTTCAAATAAACAGGATAAAGAATAAAGTAATTTAATGTCTACTTTAATCTAATGGGCTAACTATTGTTTAACTAGTCCTAACATAAGTATCCAGTCCCACTTACCATACACATCTTAAACATATATAACGTTGCTGGGTTACCAAACATTAAGCATTGTTGAAATTACTAAACATCCTATGCCTACTCAAAGTAGTCATACTTATGTGTTTACTTAATCTCTATTTAGTTTATCTCACTTAATTAGTTTAATTACTAAAAAACATTAAATAAATAACTGAAAACATTAAATGCATGAAAAAAACATTTAAACTATCCAGAATGCTGCAAGGTTTATCAAGAAGCTCATCTTTATTGCCACACACACTATTGTGCTCAGGTATAACAATGCTTGAATAAATATCTGTACACTTAATGACTCCTGCTATGGGCACTCAGGAAAATACTCTAACTTTTAAATGTAAAAACTACAAGATTTCAGCTACTACTATGACTTGAATCCCCATAAACATAGTTGTGAGCTCATATTTATAGCTTTTATTACAAGGCTACATCGATGGGGCCTTGTAGACATAGCAAACGCTACATCGATGTAGCCCCATCGACGGGGTAACACCACGTAAATGGGGTCCTATCGACAAGGTTATGTCCACGAGGGCCTATCTACATGACACTTTAACACTCATCATACCCTCACGACTGAATGAAAACTCATCCTTGAGTTCCTTTACAAAATTGAAAAGGTATGGGATTATTGGCTAACTCTTAACATAACAAAATTGAGTGCCCGAGTGTACAAATCAACACATTACAAAAAATTGTGGTGTTTATGATACAAAATTGAACACCATGACATGACTACACAAAATTGGACAACACATCCTTTGATGGCATGAAGACGGTGAAGAAGATCAGACAGTCCTAGTTGGTGGAGGCTCTTGAGGTTTTGAAGGACCTTCATGGGCTTTGGGCACATGTAGTGGCTAAGGCAGTTATGGCTATCCTATTGCAACTATAACCTCTAGTGGAAGGCAAAAGGAATTTAGTATTGCCTTCATCTTCTCCTCCTTAATCTAGGGATCATTCATAGTTCAAATGACATTACCAATGTGGGCTAGAATGGGGATATCCCATAGACAAGGCATTACTAGGAAGAACTCCTTAGCATTGACAAACCAGGCAGTGAATTGTTTACATTCAACACCAAACACCTTGACTACATTTTGCAGCTCATGGTAGTCGTTCATACTTTTTGCTAGGTTCTCAATAGTAGATCTTTGATCAATGTACTTGCCCTTGAGAATTTTGAGTTCAATGTTTGCAACTGCAAGCTCTTGCTTGGTGTCTTTGTGATGCTTCAACTCGACCATGTACAATAAGTATGAGCTGGCCACATGCTTCTCTAGTTTTGACTATGGCCATTTGGTAGTCAACATGGCCAAATTGGCATATTGAAGATTGGCAAGCTCCATGTATTCTATCATCTCCTTAATTTGCAACTCCTTCATGTGGATTTTTTCTTTGTTGTAGGCATCTATCCCATCAATGATGGGTTGCCAAAATTTTCTTCCTTGTTGGAGTTGTTAGAGGGTTTCATTTACTTTTACCTTCACCAACTGGATGTGTTTTTCATTTACTTCTTTCTGTAGACTAACTTGATCTCTACAATGATCTTTGACTCTCTCAAATTTGAGAGCTTCTGATTTCTAGGAGACTAGCTCTATCATAGTTTTCTAGCAAAGGGCATGGACCTCTTCCATGCAGAAGTTTCTATTTTATGCTACCAATCTCCTTAGCTTTGTGTTTACTCTAGCTAGTTACTTCTGCAATTGATGGATGAAGTTAGATAATTGTTGTTTGTACTCATTAACACTCCACAAGTGATGGTTCTCTATGGTTAATTGTACATTCTCCTAGCGAGTCTGATCCAAGGCCTTTTGAATTTTTTGTTGTGTAGCCTTTGCCAAGGATTGATAGAACACTATCATCTCCATCACACCCTCAACCCCATTTAGTCTAGTATGAAACTATTCAAGAGCTTCATCTCTCATCAATGCCAAGTTGAAAAATGCAAGGTTTGCAATTTGGACTCTTAATTCAGTAACTTCAATAACCAAGCATTCGTTTAGCTCCTTGGTTGTTTTGAGTTGCCTCTCCAAGATGATGTTTTTGCCCCTTGCCTCTAACAGCTTCAACTAGGTTGTAGTAATATTGTCCAAAAGATTAAAGATATCTGAAAGTAGTTGCTTGGTTTCCACCAGTCAGTCCAGCAGTTCTTCATGTTATGCTACATTATTCTACTACTTGTGGTCCTTATGAACATCTACACATCTTTTAGTGTAATGACATTTGGTACAAACATCGTAGGTGCATTGAGTGTTTCGATAATTTGGTCAGCAACTACCTCTGCTACTATCTCCTATCCTTGGTGTTGCATCATCAATACTATTACCCTCTCAACTTCCTCCAAGCACGCCAAGAAGGTTGTGACATTTCTAGAATTGGCTACAATTTTGTGAGACCGTGACCTCAATAGCATTAGGATTTGACCTTGCAAACAACTGTGTTCTTTGGGCTGAGAAAATAGATCCATCTCCATCCATTAGGCTGATTGTTCAAACCATCTCATTTAGGTGACTCATTGCTGGTTGGTACATAGATGGGTCCCTGCCATTCATGTGTACTTGTTGCTCTTGTTCACTCAAGAGCCATTCCCAGTACTCATGCAATCATTGAGCTATTGTAACGACATTTGGCATAGTTGTTTGAGTGGCAGGTGGAGGTAGTGGTTGTTGCTCCTCTTCTTGAATGGTTGTTGCAAGAATTTTGCCTTTCATCATTTCTGTTCAATTAGCAGTCAGGGCATGCTTGATAGCATTAGTCATATAAAAAACTATTCCTCCCCTCCAACAGAGCTTTCTAATGAGACATGGAAAGGGAAGTGCCTTTCTTCCACGTTCATTTCCTTTAAATTGTTTTTCCATCTTTAGATAGATCAACTATGGAAGGTTGACAGGGAGTCTCCCACTTAGAGTGGCACATGCATGGGTAGAAAAGATAGTGATTTTGCTGGACCTCACCATGGGATCTAGGTGAAAGACCACAATCTTGTAGTGGATTCTTTTTGCTGGTATAAGCTTGTCAAACTCCTTATGATCGACACCATAACACCATCACACCTATTCTTTCTTGATGATGGGATCTACTTGCATTGGAATCTTAGCAAGATTAGCCCCTATTTCTAGCAACCTAAGCACTTCAACAATGGCCTACACCGAGTAGGACATTGAGATATCCTTGATTTTTCCTATTGATCCAACCTGCCTATTGTTCCAAAATAAAAATATCTCTTCCATGTATCACTCTCTAATGGAAGTCACGATTGGCCAAATGGGAGAGGTTTTTAGTTGGTCCTACACTTCTTTTTGTGCTTGCTCTAGGAATAGGCCAAAGTTTAACTCTTGGAGCATCATTTTTTGAACCTCCCTCTGTCTGATTTGATTTAGGTAGAATTCTATCAAGGTCACCTTGAGATTTGATTATTGCGCTAGTGCATCATCCCGATGGGAATGTTTTGTTACTAATGTTGGTTTTGGAATTTGTCGAATAGATTCCAGCTCGGCCTCTTCTCTAAGAAGACCTATGGTGTGGGTTGCAAGTAGTTCTTCTTGGGCTTGTTCTTGGCCCCTTCCCATTCTAGGCCATTTCTTCCTTCATTGAGATGGTCCTGGTTCCTAAGTATGTTTGCCTTTTGGTGCCATTTGCTGTCACAACACATCCATGGATTAGTAGCTATAATGTATAACTTTAAATTTTTGAATACCGTATCTCATCAGTTAGTTACACTTTGGCTAAGGTTGGGCCATGGTAGATTGATTATTTTATTAATTATTTATTGTAAATGTCACTGAAGCTCATTGGAAAGGTTTAACTCTTGTAATTTGGTATTTAATATTTGATTTCTTAGTTAAACATTTGTGGGAGTTAGAAAAATGGTGAAAATTTTTCTATCAAAAATGGCACATTTGTGGCGCCCATGACAAAGAGCTTACCTCTGGTAACTATAGGGTCAAAGAACAAAGAGATTTGAATAAATAGGTAGGAAGTTATGATCTTTGGAAGGTTTTGGGCTTTGAAAATATAAAAAACTCCCTTGGCATTTGTGAGAAAATGTAAACATTTCAAAGCGGGTTGTGCATATATATAGTATTTTTCTACTACATTGACAAGGCCTCATATGTGGGTCCTCATATATGGGTTTTCTCTGTTAATGACACCTCGTATATGGAGCCCATAGGAAAAATTTTGAATTTTGAATATCTTAAAAACTACAAGGAATTTTTCAATGAATTTGGGGTTCATAGAGTTTCAGAAAAGCCAAGAATATGATGAAATCATTGAAGAGGGTCTTTGGAAGCTTAAAAATTGAAAAATTTTATGGACAATGTATTTATTAAACAAAATATGTAAAGAAGCACATGGTTTGATGTAGAAGATGGGTGTACGAAAGATTCTGATTGCAAGAATGCCTAAGGAGAAGGTGCTTAATGAACCTAACCAATAGAGATGCAAGTGGGTCCTCACCATAGTAGGCACACACCTTGTTTACCCTTGCATAACCTCAACCTAAGGAGTTTGTGGGTCCTATAGTTGATTAATGGTTGATGCAAGTTAAGGACCAAAACTCGGAAGATTCTACCTAAGAATTCAAATATGTTAGACCAAGAAACTGAATCAAGAACATGGACTTCAGCAGTGAGGTGAGTTATAGACAGTATAGATGGATGATGAAGAAGGTAAAATGAAATTCCAAATTGAGGTCAGAAGAAGTCCCTCGTGGAGTTTTGTATTTAAAATGACCTGAGAAGGTCCATCCTTAGTCCAGATCAAAACCAATCTCTTTCAGTGACTTTGCATCGCCACTCCAAGACTGATCCACCTCCTCAAGACACAAGAGTGCTTCCACAGAACAACCACCATTCCATAAAGAGAAGAAAAGAGAAGTAGGAAGTGAGAGAGGGCCTTAGTTAGAGGGGACCTTCAGGCATGGGTAACATGCCTTTCTAGTCCCATAACTAATGCTTGTAGCCTATTTATTTGTCGAAGGGGTGTGCTTTAAATTCTCATCATGTTTTATTTTTGTTTTGTTTTTTGCTTTTTTTTCTTTTTTTTTTTTTGGATGGGAATCACACCATGCAAAGACTTTATTTAACTTCCTGTTATTGGTTGACATGGAATGGTAAGAAGTTTATGAAAACACTCATGCACCCAAGTAAGTAGAAGAGTACAAAGAGTATTGAGTCCCTTTGAAGTCACACAATGTGCAAACCTTTGAATCCTTTTCAATTCCAAAAACTACCAAGGTCACAAATTTATTAAAAGTTTATTTAATGAAAAGGGACCTCAAACTTCCAAAACAAGGGAAACCATAGAGTTTGTGAATGGGTGGATGTCATGGACTTACTGCTTGTTCCATGAAAAAGAAACCATGACTTAGCCATCGATACAAAAATTCAAAAATAGAAACCAGACATTAGCAAACAAAACATAAAGCACAAACCACCATTAGTAATAGCTACAACACCACTGTGTCCTGTTGGCACAAAGCACATTTATTAGCAAAAATTTCAAAATTACACTCAAACAAAGTAAAATATATAAGAAAGTGTAAAATATTTAAGAAAATTTTAAATGTACTAATGATGATGTAAAACAAAAAATGATGTAAAAATAGGAAAAAGTTTAAAAATCAAAAAGATGTAAAAGAAACAAATTGCAAAGACAAAAATGTGTAAAACAAAAAATAGAAAAACTAAGGAGCCACATGTGTGATTAGCATGAATGGCCATCTCCCCCACGACTGAGTTGGAAGGAGGAGATCTAAAAAATTGAGTGTGGTTGTCCATCCCTTGAGGTATTAGTTATTACACTGGTTTGTTTTGGCTCATGGAAAGGTTTCACTTGTGGATAATGACCAATTGCTTTTTGTTTGGGTTCTCATGTTTGTAGATTAACATGGTCCTAGAGCGAAAGGTTTTATCAATTATATAAGGTCCCTCCCACAACATTTGGAACTTTGTTTTCTAGGGTACATGTGTTAGGTTCTAGTAGAAAACCTTTTCTCCAAGTTCAAATTTTACTTTTCATATTCTAAGGTCATGATGTTTCTTATTGTATGCTTTGTGCACTTCATTCAAAGATAGGACCACTAATGGATTTTCATCTAGCACATTCAAGTTGATCAATCTTTCTTTTTGTCCTAGACTTAGGTCAAGATTCAGATCATAGGTTGTTGAGAGTGTACGGAGCTCAGATTGAATTGAGAAAGTTAGAAGTTTCCCATACACTAACTTATAGGGAGAGTAGCTAATAGAGAATTTTCATGTTAAGCGGTAGGGCCAAAGGGCATCTTAGAGTTTTGTGCTCCAGTCTCTCCTATATTTACTTATGGTCCTTGCTAGGATCTCTGTGATCTCCCTGTTAGTTACCTCTACTTGACTATTGGCTTGGGGGTGATAGGGTGTTAATTTATGTTCGACCCCCAAGCGTTACATGAGTTTTTGAAAAATGGCACTTATTAAATGAGTTTTATTGTAAGAAATTAGTGCACATGGCATCCAAAACCTATTTACAACATTGTGTTGTATAAATTGAGCAATAGTGGATGATGTACAGTCAGTGATAGCTGCTGCTTCTACCCATTTGGTGTAGTAGTTGAATGCTACGATGATGTATGCCTTTTCATTGGACATGGGTGTGATGGAACCCATGAAGTCTATGCCCCATATGCCAAAGGGCTTTAGTCATTCAATTCACTATTGAGGATCCTCTATTCAAGTAGTCATCCCATCATCTCATTGATAGCGCTCACAGGATTGGACAAATTGGTGGGCATCCCTAAAGATTATAGGCTAATAGTATCCTGCCATCAGGATTTTTATGATCATGCATCTCCTAGCATAGTGGCCTCTACAAGGGCCTTCATGAGCATTCTAGAGAATGCACAATTGGCCTCCTTTAGGGACACACCAACGAACTAGGCCATCAATGCACACCTTGTAAAGGTGTTCATTGATTTCCATGAAGTATTTAGCCTGATGAAGAAATTGTTGTTTCTTTTTAAAGTCCAAATCTTATGGCATCTCTTAAGTGAGAAGGTAAGTGAGGATTCCATCATACCATTTTTTTTGTGGGCATTTGTTCATTTATTGCTCCTATAAAGAGAAGTTCATCTAAAAACTTATTAGAAAGCAAGCTCTCCTCCTCTTTGTTATCCCATCTTAACCAAGAGAGATGGTCGATGACCACATTCTCAATCCCCTTTCAATCTACCATTGTGAGATTGAATTCATGCAAGATCATGAGCCACCATCTGAGACGAGGGTTTACCATTCACTTATTCATTAGGAAGTAGATGGCAGTGTGATCAGTGTCCACAAATACTTTATATCTAAGCACATTGTGCCTAAACTTTTCAAGAGCATACACCATTGCCATTAGTTTTTTTTTTCAGTTGTGGTGTAATTTAACTATGCACCCACAATGCTCTGGCTTGTGCAGTCGATGTAATATGGAAATTTTTATTATCCAACTATGTAAGCATAGCTTCCAAGGCATAATTAGATGCATCCATCATTATATGAAATGGTCTGGACCAATTTGGTGCCCGTAGAATTGGAGTTTTCATGAGTTTGTCCTTTAGCTATTGGAATGCATGTTCACACTCGTTAGTCTAGATGAATGGAGCATCTTTTTTTGTAAGCTCGACTAATAGCTTTGTGATCTTAGAGAAATTCTCTATAAATCGCTAGTAGTAGCCACTATGTCCAAGGAATGATTAGATGTCTTTGATTATCTCTGGTTGGCGTGTGATTCCTTGGATGACCCTTATCTTTTCCAAGTCTACCTTAATCCCTACCTGAGTAATTCTGTGTGCTAGTACTATATTTTCTTGGACCATTAAATGGCTTTTCTACTAATTAAGCTTGAGGTTTATTTCAACACATCTTTTTAGTACTTGCTCAAGGTGATTTAGGGCTTGCTTAAATGTAGGCCCATAGAATAGAGAATTCATCCATAAAGACCTCTACCTTGCTACCAATCTACTATTGAAAAATACTAACGACTAGACATTGAAATGTTATAGGGGCATTGCACAAACTAAACGATGTGCTACAATATGCAAAAGTTACCTAGGGACTCATGAATGTTGTTTTGGCCTGATCTTCAAGCACAATTTGGATTTGGTTATAGCCACTATAACCATCCAAGAAGTTATAATAGTAATGCTTGGATATAGTGTCCAACACTTGGTCCACAAATGGAAATAGAAAATGATCTTTAAATATTATCATATTCAATAGTGTAAAGTCGATGTAGACCTACCACTTGCCACCTTTCTTTGGCACAATTACAAGTGGACTAACCCACTCACTATTTGCAATCGGATAGATGAACCCTATCTTGAGGAGTTGTTCTATTTCCCCTTTAACGATTTGCTTCAACTTGGGATTCAACCACCTCTACAGCTGCCTTCTTGGCTTCATGGCTAGGTTGGTGTAGATACGATGCTGGCATATCCTTAGATCGATTCTAGTCATCTTATGATATGACTAAGCAAAGGTTGTTGGCCATTTGTTAACCACCTACAATAGCTTATCTTTTTATTTTGGAGCAAGATTTGCATTGATTCTAACTAGCTTACCATTTTTTAAAAATGCATACTTCATGCTGGCTGGTAGAGTTTTTAACTTTAGGGGCTCTAGCTTGAAATTATCAGGGATTTCCAACTCTCTCCAACAGGTATCATCATCTTCATCATTAGAAAGTTGGTGATGAACTTGCTAAAGTTCATCCATGCATTTAACATAGGCACATGTTAGGCTCTTAGTAGGTTCCATGCATAGTGTGCTACTATCAGAGTTAGCTGTTAGCCATTGGGCGTCCTCCTATTTTATGGCTACTGCATATAGGCACCTTTGGATATCTACTTCATGTGCACACTGATTGCATGCTTTGATAAATGTACTTTTAATGGACTAGATTTTTTACACGTAATTGCACCCATTATCATTGTACACAGTGCATGGAACTCGCTTCTTCTCAAGTTGTTCAAATTTATTTTCCTTGGAGATTTCCAAGGAGAGGTCCTTGATGCCCATTCATTCATTAACAGTGCTCAACCATGCATGTCCCATAATGATAGGGAAGTCACCTTTGTAGTTTTCTATCTTGATCACTAAAAAATTGGTAGGATAGGATCACCCACAAACTGTGGTCATAATATCCTCCACAAACCCCAAAGGAATAATATCCTTCACTAACCCCAAAAGGATAGTGATTGACTAGATTGCCAATTCCAAATGAATATTGCTCTTCTTGAGAGATAGTAGGTTCTAGGCCTTGTACATGTCATAGAAGATGAAATTGACATTGGAACTAGAATCAAGAAGAGCCTTGCATGGCTCATGTCTAGCAATCTATAAGTAAATAAGAGGACTTCCCAAGTCAAATATTTTCATTAAAAGGTTGCTAGCCTTGATCTAATCTAAGACAACATGAGTTAGCATCATAGTGCAGATCTAAGGTATCATTTGATTTGAAGGGCTCTCGAATGTGTTTGATGCAAAGGATGAGGGTGTTGGAGATACAAGGATACCAATCACATTAAGTTGTAAGGATTTGGAAGGACTGTTGGCTTAGAAAAATGTTCATTTCCTAGATCGAGTATTTGAATCACTTGACTGGAAGGCCACTTGTAAATTTACAGCCCTCATAGCATTTCATTGTTATGGCTATGGGGGAATTTTGCCCTGCATGGATGAAGCAAGAGGTAACTGAGTAGAGGGCGGAGGGATGTGTGCAAATGGATGTGGAGGACGGTATAAATATGGATGATTCCCTTGAGTAAATGGAGAATGAGTTTGATGGTACTTTGGAGGATAATAGTGATGTTGGAATGAGGCATGGCTTTCAAAGCTTCATGGAGAAACATGTTGCTAAACATAGTACTTGTATGGATTTAGTTGCCTATAAGGTTACTACTATGTTGGTGGTTGTACCGACCAAAATCGTCGGTGCAAGGCTGGAACGTTACGAGTACCGAAAGATCTATGGACAAGCACAGTCGACCCTGCCTCCGTTTGAGGGCAAACTGGAATGGACGAAGGCAGAGTGCCTTGAACGGTCCGCACGCGAATCAAACAAGGACTTCCCCAATGTTTGCCGCTACAACACGTTGGGTTATACGTAAACAATGCACGTTAAATGTAAACCGTAAACAAGCACGATAATGTAAACGAGCCTGTAAACGTAAACTGAAAAATGAAGAAAACTGCAATAAATCTGGGCAAAATGTAAACTGTTTTGTATTGAGAATTGATTACAAAGTGCACCGGTCCAAACGCAATTGTGGCTTTGACACAAGGCGGACGAAAGGCCCCGGCGTGTGCAAGAATGACTCGGCTGGGACACTGTAGGTGGAGCGTAGAGACTATGCTCGGCATACAGGAATTCCAGCGTAGAGGGTTTTAGGCTCTGGTTTGCAGCATTATTGCTCTGGGCCTGCTCTGTTAGAAATTTTTGTCCCCCTCTGAATTTACGGAAAACTGGGCTATTTATAGGGGTAGGGTTACCGGGAAACTCGGACTGGGAGACACGTGGCGTATAGACCGAGCATTTACAATTTAGAAACATGGTATACGCTGGGCGTATACGCTACAATAGGTCAGCGTATACGCTGGGCATATACACTGGGCTTATACGCTGGACTTGCTGGGCGTGTGAACTTGGGTGGACACTGGGCGTATACGCTGAAACACTGTAGCATTCACACTGAAACACTGTAGCATTTACGCTGAAACACTGTAGCATTACGCTGGAACACTGTAGCATTACGCTGGAACACTGTAGCATTTACGCTGGAACACTGTAGCATTTACGCTAAAAGACTGTAGCATTTACGCTAAAACACTGTAGCATTTACGCTGGAACACTATAGCATTATGCTGGAACACTGTAGCAGTGTATACGCTGGGCGTATAGGAATGGAAGATCATCATTTGGAGCCCAAAATCGGATCTTCAAGTGCCTGCGACCTGCTGGGGACCCTGGGGAAGGTCCTGGGGGGTCTAGACACTCCACTTTAGCATGTTTTGAGGAGTTTTTGAGCCCCAAAAGTTTCTATACGCTGGGCCTTACGCTGGGCATGTGTAGGCCAGCGTACAGGATGCATACTTAGTGAAAACCAAGTATTTTGAGCTCAAAATTTGCCAAGTTTGATGCCAGATGTCATCGTAGTCTTCTGTGGGTCCCAGGGAACTTTTACTTGCTTGCTTTGACTTCGTTTGATGCTATTTCTGAGGCTTCTAAGCTTGGTCATGTTGAGGACCAACATGACTTAGCTTAATTTCTATCTTCAAGTGTTAGCCAAAATTTTTGTGGTGTTTCAGTGGTGGCATTTCCCATGACTGCGATTGCTGCCACTACTGGTATTGCTCATATGGTTGTGGTGGAGCTCCACTTGAATAGTAAGCTTGTTGTTATTGGTGGAATTTNCTTGAATAGTAAGTTTGTTGTTATTGGTGGAATTGCCTTGGATTACTTGAGGATAAGGCAATCGTCTGGGTGCTTATCTCCATGCTAGTCAAGAATTGAGCACGTACATCCCAGACTCTTGTAAGTGTAACACCATACGGCAACATCCCTTCAGATGTTCATATTGACAAATATCACACTTAACATCATCATCAAAGTTTATCTCCACAACTTCCTCTACTACAATAGCTTTACCCTTACCTCTTTGGTAGGCACGTTCAACTTCTTATCACCTCCTATAATTGTAGTCACTATTTTGATCTTTGGATTCTTCAAAAATTTTCATAGAAATTTAGAATTTTATATCCAAATAGTCCGATAATTTATCAACCTTTGTTAAAATATCAGAAATATATTTTTAGATGGGTAAATTTTTCCTACTCACCACCTCCTCCTCATCACAGAATTAGACCTCCCTTTTTCTGATGGAAGGGTCGCTATTATATTCTTCTACACTTTCTCTTTTTTGGAACTCACCTTCTTCTTTTGCTACCTACTCTATTAGCCTTTGTATCTGATGAGCTCTTAGTTCAGATAGTCTCCCTTGGGCATGAACCCCAAGAGTTCTTCAGGTTTTTGCTCTAAGCCCATATATGATGTGGTGGAGTTGTTCTCTTTGAGAATAACCATGGCCAGGGCATTAATGTAAAAGAGAATAATATTTACTCATGGAAGCATCCAAGGGTTCATGTGTTCCCTATTTCCAGCCTTGGATTTTCCTTCTTAGAGTAGACACTCTAGAGTATGTTTTGTATTTGTCATTAAACAATTCTAGCATGGTATTCCATATGTGAATGGATTCTAGTTACAAGGACTGGTACCAACTTTCTACCTCTTTGATGAGTCTCTTGGGGAATAGCTTCAATTTTTGCTAGTCATTCTTTATGTTTTGTAAGATGTAACATTGTAAAAGGCTTATAGATGATTTTGCAGATCAGGGGTATATCCTACCTCAAATCTTGGGATAGTATTCATGTCTAAGCACTTGATCTAACTATTTTTCACATGCCTAGTTGGGATCTTAACTGCCTTTGCAATGTTAAACATGCTTTGAGGTGCTAGCAAAGGCTCATCATCATCATTATTTTGTTGTCACCCATGATGTCCTATGTTACCCCTTCGATTATTATGGGCATGGCGATTCGTATTATTGTCCTACTACTTACCTCCATCATGATTGTTCCTTCTACAACATTTTTCAGAACCAAAAGAAAAAGAAGAAGATGTAGATGAAGATGGTGAAGAGGGAGGAGGACTACTACCACCATGGTATCTGCCAACTCCCCTTTAGTTTTCACAGTGATTTTCATCATCTTGATGTTTGTTTGAGCCCCTACCTTGACTGCCATCTTTACCTAAACCTATTTTGTTGATAGTAGAATGTAGATTCAAGTTCACACCCCCATCACCAGTAATGAGAGATGGAGAATTTTCATGTTGAGAGCCCATAGAGAGAGGGTCCTCATTATCATCTTGGTTTAGCAGGAACAAGGGATTGGTGAAATGTTTCCCCTTCACAAACTCATGTTGCTTCTCCTAGTGTCAATCTCTCCTACATTGTGTTTTAGTGGAATGGTAGTCTCGGTCATTGTAATTATGCAAAACGTACTCCTCTTGAAGATCATGGATG
>MNCI01008222.1:0-10168 GCA_015680685.1 Gnetum montanum | reverse complement strand
TTTAAAAGGTGAAAGAGCTGGTATAGGAACACCTCTTCCAATTCTTTTTTCTTCTTCCCAAAAATTATTTTTGCACATTTTGGCTTTGTGAAGATGTCTAGAATATGTAGGAGATATCTTGACTAAGATTTCATCTTGCATAATAGATGTCTTACATGTCTAGGAGACATCTTAGCTAAGAAGGAGACATCTTATCTTATTTAAAGATATCTCAATTGAGAAGTTGTAGATTTTATGAGATATCTTTGGGGAGATATCTCATACTAGAAGGAGATATCTTCCACTCTCAAGAGAAGTCTCACCTAAATGGTGAAAGTTTATAGAAAATATCCTAGAAAAGCTAAAGATGATCCATATTGTTAGGAAAACTTCCAAATTGGTAGTTTCAAATTGGAAAGGAGCTAAGTTAGAAGAGATAAAAAGGTAAACATTCAAATATCTTCAAGTTAATCTTGAAGAAATTTTTTCTCATTCTAACTTGTGTTCTTGATTGTGAATTACAATATTAATTCTAACTTGTGATAGAGATTCTCATTCAGTTATCCCTTGAATTAAGGATAATCGTTGTATGGTTGTACCACCTCATGCTCTACAGCATCGTTAAATGTTGTAAGTGAATTGATGTTATGGGTTATGGAACCAAGAAATGTTGTAAGTGAATTGATGTTATGGGTTATGGAACCAAGATTGTAATTTTCTTTACATTAATTTAAGATAGCTAGTTCTTTTTTTTTGTAGTAAATTATTTTATCTTCCTAATATCTGGATTCAATATATGTTTTTGAAAGGTTTAAAATTTGAGTGATCTTACTCCAATCTTTAATACTAGACATGATAGTAAGGCTACAGAGTTTTCTAGCTATCCTACTTAATACATCCACCACCTTGTTTCCTTTGACTAGAAGATATTGGATTATGAAATCAAAATATGTCAATAATTCTACCAATCACTTTTGTCACATGTTCAATTATGCTACAAACTCTTATGGTCTATTCAAAATGTAATCTATTCATCATACAAATAATATCTCAAAGTCAGAAGAGTAAAGACAATATTACTAGGCTCTAGATCATGAACTAGATATTTGATCTCATGAAGTTTCTTCTATCTAGAAGCATAGATCATCAATTTTCCATATTTTATAAGAAAATCACCTAAATATTTTCCTGAAGAATTTGTGTATACATTGTAATGCTTACCAAGAACTACTAGAATCAAGATAAGGACTAAGATCAATCTCTATTCCAGCTTCTCAAAAGCCTTCTAACAAGCATCTAACCAAGAGAAAGCATAATCTTTCCTAAGAGACTTATGGTGTGACTACAATCTTAGAGAAATCCTCTATAAATTTCTTATAATATCTTGCTAAGTTCAATAAAATTTTAACTTTATTCATCATCATTGAAATAAGTTAATCTTTATTCACTACTATCCTAGAAAGATCCACAACTATACCTTCCCCCAAAACCACTGATCAAGAAGTTATATCTTTGTATTAACAAATGCACACTTAGAAGAATAACCATACAATTTTTGATCTCTCAAATTCTACAATCATACTCTCAATTATTTCTTATGGGCCTTTTAATTCTTAGAGTAAACCAAAATTTCATAAATACATATAATGATAAATTTATCCAAATAAGAATGCATCATATTATTCTTTAAATACTTGAAAACTGCTAATACATTAGTTTGTTCAAAAGATAATAACTAAGACCTCATAACAACTATATCTTGTTCTAAAGGTTTTTTTAAGTATATTCTCTTCTCATACCCTAATTTGATAATAGTTAAACTTTAAATTAATCTTAGAGAATACCTTAACTTCTCTCAACTAATCAATCACATCATTGATATTTGATAAAGGATATTCATTCCTATCTATCACCTAATTCAAGTATTTGTAATTAATATACAACCTTAAAATGTCATCCTTCTTCATCAAAAATTGCACTAACGCATCCCAAACTGAAACACTTGATTGAATCATGCCTTTTCTCAATAGTTAATAAATCTATACTTTAAGCTCTATCAACTCCACAGGAAACATATGAGATGTCCTAGAAATTGGTTGAGTTTAGGCTTGAGTGTAATCTCAAACTCAATCACTATTTAACGAGACACTCTAGAAATTTCTTTCTTAAATATATCTAAGAAATTTAGAACCACCAAGATATGTGCTATCTTCTTGTTAGTCTCCTCATGTGCCAAGATCATGAAACAACCATGACCATGCTTAGGTACCTATTGAAACTTCTTGATGGTAAGAAGGTCAAGCTTAATCTTATAATTCAACCATCCATAATACTTAGTAAGCCAATTCATATCAAGAATCACATAATATTCTCTAAGTTCCAACACCATCTAATCACTACATCACCTATTACCTTATATCACCATCTCTATTGAAGGTAACATCTCTAAAACTATCATACTAGGAGAATGAATTTTCTAAATTACTATGGGAGAACTCATTGGTGAATGCTTAAGCTATAAGTGGATCATAACTCTAGGTTCCACAAAAGAATGAATGGCTCCAAGATTAAAAAGAAGTCATCAATATTACCTGTGGTATTCATGACAGTGTTGGGTTGTTCATCCAAAGGTTGTTCTATCTAATCATAGACTCTACTCTTATATCTTAATTTCTTAATTATAAATCTCTTATTCCATGATGTTTTTACTCCATTAGCTTGGTTCTTAGCTATTTTTTTTGGGCATTTCTAGATCTTATATTTTGGCTTACCATAAGAATAGTAATTTGGAAACTTACACATGAGATGTCCTATCTTACTACACATATGGCACATGGAAGAGAAGTTAAAAGGTATGCTACTACTACTACCTCCAAGAGTCCTAGCCTACTTAGAGCTACCAAATTTTCTAATGATCTAAGATATCCTCTTGACCTAATTTGATTTTTTCTTCTTACTCAATATTCTACTTCACTCTATGGCCAATGTCCTAGTATGAGTTGTCTCATACTTAGTCTAATAAAGAGGAATCAAACCTATATATAGGGTTTTAATAATTCCATTAATGGGATGATTGGTCATCTATTCCTGATCATCCTAGAGGTGAGGTTCAAACTATACCAACTAGAGGAAATTTATAACATACTCAAAAAGATTAATATCTTCTTACTTTATGTTGGATAAATTCTTAGCCTTAACTCTCCTAAACTCCTTGGGCATGTATCTATCTTTGAATGCTTTAAAAAATTTAGTCTATTCTATCTCTTAATGAATCTAGCTACTATCAACCTTGGTTATCTACCACTACTGGTTACCTACACCCTTAAGTTAATGAGGAACTAATAAGCCAAGCAAAATTTGGTGCGAGATACCTGTAAAATTTATTTTCTTTTTTTTTCTATATTCTAGAGATTGTCACCTCATCTGTGACTGACCTGTCATTTGTATCTTGTGGAGGAATGGTTAAAATGAACAAATAAAATAATCATTGAATAAATAATTAACTATATGAAATATAGAATGAAATTAATTAAAATGCATAAGTTTGACAAAAATACTTATTAAAATTGAACAAATTTTTTGGGTTCAACATAGCTCCCGATTAGCCTATGGCTAGTTCCTGGTTATAAAGGCGAAAATAAAACATTAATATATACATAAAATTATACTATTGTTATTCTAAGATATATTTTTTAGGTTAAAAAATTAATTAAACTTGTCCATTAAGAAAATGTTTATTCACTAATTATTCATTAGGTATGTATATATGATTATTCCTCTTTTTGATGATAAATTCTTATTCTTTGATTTGAGTCCACATATAACTTGATTAGAAAGGCCCTACCTAGGATTTCTTGAGCATAATGTCACCTCACAAGGTTTGCTTCATTAGGTGTAAGAATGTCTTATAACCTCAAGGTTTAAACCTCTCCTATGATTTAAAGATTTGAGATGCATTACTTACATCTAACTCATTCCCTAACTTGTTCTTGGTTTAGCTTCCAATTTGGTTGTACCCTACTATTATATCCCTTATTACATGGTTATCCTCCCCCCTTAATTAAGCTAAGGATTGTAACATACTTAGGTTAATTAGAAAAGATAAATTATTAAAAGGAAACATGATCAAAGGATATACCAAAAGCAAGAATTTCCCTGGGTTTTATATATCTAGACTAAGAGGGAACCAAAGATAATGGGTGAACAAGTTTTAGTATTCATCATTGGCTACCACAGTAGGAATCTTGACCACTAACACTTATGGAAGACATGATGGGAAACACAAAGAAAACCCATGCACAAAAGTACCACTAGTCAAATGAGATGACCATGTAGAACAAAAATGGGATGATAACTCAAAAATGAAAAAGAAGAATATCAAAAGGTAAAAATTCCATAACTAGAAAAAAACAATAATATGAGAAATGCAAAAAAAAAAAAAATAAGAGTCTAAAAGGTACAAAGAAACATAAGTAAAGTAACTAGATAACAAAGTAGAAGGAATGATTAAAGGTGAAGATGTCCATTAAGATACCAACTGTGGATAAGTGACTTCTTCACTGCCAATGTTATACCCTGGTCCTAAGGTAGTGGCATTGAGAGTAGATCGATAATTGAGGCCTAACGCTTAAATACTTTGCTTATGGAAAGGGGTTCCTGTAGGATGCTTAAAAGTATGAGCTTAGAGCATCATCCCAACTATAAGGTTCTTGTGGGAGTGGGGCTTAGCTCATGATTAAAGGTTTTTGTGGGGTTATTTTTCTTGGTTTTTTTTGTCTTCTTGTTTTTTTAGTTCAAGAAATTCAATATTTGACAAATTCAATCATGAGGTCCTTATGGGAGCCAATTTCATTTTATAGGGGTTTCTCACATGGCTTAATATAGATAAATGCCTTTCACTACCGAAGAAATAAGGTCCAATATAACACACCCTTTCCACCTTAGTGACTCATCCAAGTAAGTATTTCATAGAAGCCAAATATCAATAAACATTACCTTAAACTAAGCTATGTAGCCACCTTAACTTATGAACAATGTACTTAAAGAATATTATTTTAAAAAACACAATGAAATTTATTATGTGTAAGAAACTTATTAGTCTAAGGCTCACCCTTAGTTAGATTTTGGGTTTAAACCTACCTATTTCAAGGTAGGAGGAGTTGTCCTTCTCCCTTGCATTCCAAACATGATGCCACTAAATTCTTTATAGCCCCAACTCACAATAGAATGTCCTATTGACCTCTACATTTTTGAAGGTGAAATTTGTAGACTGAATATAATTCTTTTATTAATTTATTTGAGGATGAAAGAGTTTGGTTTAGGGGTATATTTAAGATCTAGGACTTCTAATGAATAGTTTTCATGTAATTCATTTGTAGTGGAATACGTTGGATTACTTAGCTCTATTAATTTGTCTTCTCCAGGTTCCTCAATGTGGTGTTGATGATATAACTTAAGTCATTGACCATGGACTAGGAACATTATTGAGGAATCATTAATAGGTGATATGAGGACACTTCCATTATCATGGGATTGAATAACTAAATAAGAGTCTTCCCACCTAGTTGTTAATTTTGCTGAAAATTTATGTAGTCTCATATTATAAAGTAAAACTTTATCACCTATGGAAAATTATTTTTTAAAGATACTCTTATTGTGTAATGTTTTCATTTGTCATTTTACAATTCTTTTTTTGTTCAGAGCATGTAGCCTAATTTTGTCAAGTTCATGAAGTTGATTAATTCTAGACGCTTGGTTCATATCTTCATCAAAATTAAGTTGTTGGGCTAATCATAAGGATTGATATTTCAGTTCGACTGGTAATAAACATAACTTACCATAAACCAATTGATAAGGTGAATATCCTCAACTTGGCTTATAAGTAATTCTATAAGCCCAAAGTGCATATTGTAATTTTTTAGACCAATCCTTCCCTTTAGTACATACAATATTTATTAATATATTTAAAATACTTCTGTTAGCATTTTCTACTTGGCCATTTGTTTGTGGATGATAGGCAGTAGCTATCTTATGTTGGATACCACAAGACTTAAGAAATTTTTCCATGCTTTTATTGAAAAAATGGGTTCCGTAATCACTAATGATTACCCGTGGAGTTACAAAATGTGTTAAAATATTTTTCCTAAGAAATGCTACTACTACCTTTACATCATTTGTTGGGGTGGCTTTTGCTTCTACCCATTTAGTAACATAGTTAATACAAACAAAAATGTATTAACATCCATTAGATGGTGGAAATGGGCCTAAAAATTCTATTCCCCACACTTCAAATAGTTCTGTTATTAAAATTGGTTTAAGGGGAATTTCATGTATTTTTATTATGGCTACCATTCCTTGACATTTATCACACTCTTGCACATACTTATGTGCATCTTTAAAAATGGAGGGTCAATAAAATATACTTTGAATGATTTTGATAACAGTATGTTTACTATCAAAATGGCCTTCTCCTAAATCATTGTGGCACATTTGTAGAATTTCTTGTTGTTCATTTTCAGCCACACATCTACTTGCTATGTTATCTTTACATATTTTATAGAGGTATGGACTACTCCAAATGTATCTAGATATGCTACGTAAGAAAGATTTTTTTTTCCTTAGTCCAATTGGTAGGAGTTTTCATAGTAGCAAGATAGTTGGCTATATCAGCAAACCAAGGATCCTTCTTTGTAGAAAAAAGTTGTTCATCAGGAAATTCATTATGAAAAATTCCTTGTGTTCAGTTCTCATCAAGAGTTTCTAACCTAGAAATATTGTCTACCACTATATTTTTCTAACCTCTTTTATCTAGAATAACTAAGTCAAATTCTTGGAGTAATAAACACCATCTCATTATTCATGCATTTTTTTATTTTTTTGATAGCTAAGAATTTAATGGCTAAATCATCAATATATACTCTAGTTTTATAACCAATTAAATAATGTATAAATTTATCTAGAGCATATACAATGGCTAATAATTCTTTTTCTGTAGTTGTATAATTTACTTGGGCTTGGTCTAGACTTTTGGACACATAATAAATCACTCTTGGTTTATTATCAATGTATTGTCCCAAAATTTCCCCCACTGCTATGTCACTAGCGTCACACATTAAATCAAATAGATAATCCCAATTAGGTGAGTTTAATATAGGGGTTGTGGCTACTCATTTTTTTAGTTCCAAAAATGCTTCATGACAATCATTGGTCCAAACAAATGAAACATCCTTTTCTAGGAACATATATAGTGGTTTAGCAATTTTGAAGAAATCTTTGATAAATCTTCTATAATATCCAACATATCCTAAAAAGGATCGAAGAGTCTTTAAATTGGTTGGAGTTGGTAGTGTAGATATGACTCTTATTTTTTCATCATCTATTCTTATCCCTTCTTTAGAAATAACATGTCCTAATACGATGCCACTTGTAACCATTAATTGACTATTTTCCCAACTTAATTTTAAGTTTTTATCTATGCATTTATCTAAGACATGTTCAAGATGTTGTAAGGCTTCATCATAAGAATCCCCCATAAATTGAAAAATCATCCATAAATATTTCAACATAATTCTCTAATATATTTGAAAATATTGAAATCATGGTCCTCTGGAAAGTGGCTAGTACATTACAAAGGCCAAAAGGCATTCATCTATAAGCGAAAGTTCCATAAGGACATGTGAAGTTTATTTTATGTTGGTCTTCAAGGGCAATAACTACTTGATTGTAACCACTAAATCTGTCCAAAAAATAGTATTATTCATGTCCTTCTAATTTTTCTAGAATTTGATCTATGTATGGTAATGAAAAATGGTCTTTTTTGTATTTTGGTTTAATCTTCTATGATCTACACAAACTCTCCATTTTCTACCATTTTTTGGAACTACAGTGATGGGACTTACCCATTAACTATCTACTATTGGATAAATGATTTCTTCTTTTTAAAGTTTTGAAATTTCATCTTTAACTATTTTTTTAAGGTTGGATTAATTCATCTTGGGGGAATTATTATTGGTTTGACATTGTCTTCTAGATAGATATGATGTTGGCAAATGTTGGGTGAGATTCCTTAGTGAAGGTCCCCATAGCTCCATGCAAATGCTTCAGATTTTTTATAAAAAATTTCTAATAATTTGTTTTCCTTTTCATTGGCAAGTTGAGAGTTTAATAATAATGGTTTATTTTGATCTAAAAAGATATACTTAAGTGTATTAGGTAATTATTTAAGCTCCAAGGAATATTTATTTATACATTGTATTATTTCTCCAATATTTCCTGACTCTAAATTTAGAATTTAGTCAAGGAGATCTTGTTGTTCCTTAGTTGAGGGGTCTAAAGGTTTCCCTATCTTGTGTCATTGTTGAAGTGCATAGAGTGTAAAGCATTCTTTCTTCCTTCATGTCTATATTTAAATGATCTTCTTTTACCTTATCATATATATTTAGTGTAAAAGTGAGACTTACAAATGAAAGTTGAAGTTGGCCAGATCTATAATTAATTATCACATCAGTTGTTGCTAACCAAGGTCTACCTAATATAATAGGAAAACAATTAGGATCTTTTACTTCCAGGATAACAAAATCAATTGGGAATTTTCCCTTTTCGACCTCTATTATTAAGTCTTCTATGATTCCTATGCATTTTACACTTGAAACATCAGCCAATGATATTGTCAAGTTTACTCTTCTTATATCTTCTATATCTAGTGATCTATCCATTTCAAGAGCCATAATATTAATACTAGCTCCTAAATCCAATAGGGAATTCATAATTTCTTGTCCATTTATCTTGATTGGAATGGTAGGAACTCCTGGATCTTGGTATTTAGGAATTTCATATCGTTGTATAAGTTGAGAAAGGTTATCAACTAAATAAGCTTGTTTAGGATTTTTTTCTTTTCTTCTCCTAGTGCATAATTCCCTTAAGTATTTGGCATAGAGCAGTGTGTCGTTTACTGCTTGTTCTAAAGGAATATGTAAGTATAATTCACTAAATCTTTTTTCAAGAAGGGCTTTGGTTGTGAATTTTTTTTGTAATCATTTAGGAAAAGGAGGTAAAATTGTATGTCTAGAGCATAATGGTTGTTCTTTTTTCCTAGTTGGTTGATCTTTCTCATTGACTACTTATGGTTCTATTTCCTCTTGTGTCTCTACCTCTTGGAATCTCACCTTCTTTTTAGGTTCAATTTTTTTTCCGCTCCTTGTAGTAATGGAATTTAATTTCTCTTTTCCTTTTCTTTGAGATGTAAGATTAGGTTCAGGTTGATATGGTAATTCATTTCTAGTTAAGTCCTAGAATCTTCTCCTAGTTTCACTCATAAATTGTCTACTTTCTTCTATAAAGGAAGTGAGGCTTTGGGTGAGTTTATCCAAATGTTCATTAGTTGGATTCTTAAATGGCCTAAAATTATTTTGAGGATATTCTTGTGGATAAAATGGTCATTGAGGAAAGTTCATTTTTGGTTGGCTCTTAAGTTGTTGAAAAGCCTTAGCCGACTCTTGCATTTTCTCTTGAAAATAATACAAGGCTAGGTAGGTTGTTTGGCCATGTTGGGGACTTCCACAAATGTTTCATGCTTCACTTTGAATTCCATGATCTTGTTTTTTAATTAATCATGTTAACTCATTGACTTTTCTATTTAATTATTTTGTTTGTTGAGTCATGCCTTGCATAATGTTGGGTTTTGGCCAATGTTTACTTTGGTCTACTAATGAATCTATAATTCTCCAACCATCTTCTAGTGTTACATTTAAAATATTTCCCCCACATGCAAAGTCAACATTTTGCCTACAATAGGGTAGTAAACCTTCTACAAAGATTTGGATTAATTAATGGGCTAGGAAGCCAAGGTTTGGATTTTTTAAACATAACCCTTTAAATCTATCAAAGGTGCTTTCATAGTCCTTATCCTCATGTGGCATAAAATTCATTAATTGCTTTCTTAATGAGTATAGCCTATCATTAGAAAGAAATATTTGTAGGAAATCATTTTTAAACTCATCCCAAGAACTAATTTGTGTTCGAAGGGTTTGTAGCCAAAAATCAGCCTTGTCTTTTAGGGTTGATTTGAAAGCAATCATTTTAGTTCTATCTCCACTTTGAGGTGCTAACATAGCTAATGTTATTTCAAATTCTCTTATATGAGTGATCAAATATTCATCATTTGTCCCCTTAAAAATAGGTAATAGGTGAA
>MNCI01008220.1:164482-188648 GCA_015680685.1 Gnetum montanum | reverse complement strand
CCAGGGGAAAGGTAATACAGCTTAGACTTAATAAAGTCGTTGACCTCTCCCTTGAATATGGCCAACATGTGGGAATTCGCGATCGGGTCACGAATCTCATTCAAGGTGGCATTCCAACGCTGTATGAACTTTTGGATTGGCTCGAGCGGGTCCTGTTTCACTCCCATAAGCTGCTCCAATGTGACTTCCGGCTTCACGTTGTATCGGAATCGGGTCACAAATTGGGTCAGCAGCTCTTCCAAAGTTGAAATGGAAGAGCGTGGGAGAGCTCGATACCAGTCTAAAGCCTTCCCTGTTAACGACATTGCAAAAACTCTGACGAGAGTGTGGCCATGATTGCAACAACAAGGATTCGGACCTAAAGGTAGCCAAATGTGTGTTGGGATCCCCCTCTCCATCATACTTGCTAAAATGAGGGAGGGCCATCCCCGGAGGTAACGACAACACGGGGACCGCCGGGTTAATCGGATCATCTTGATAGAATTCCGTGATCTGAATGGTGTCAGATCCGGCGGTCTTGAGGCGTCGAACCTCCTCAGTAAGTGTCTGGATAAGCTGGAACGCTTGAGCCAGACCTGGCAACGGCTGCGGCTGTGCAGCAGGCAACTGCGTGGCAGGTTGTTGTGCAGCAGGCGGAAGGACTGGATGGATAGCCCTTGGCCACTGAGTTGCCGGGGGCGGTTGGGCAATAGCTGGTGGGGCAGGGATCCCCACAGCTTGAGGGGCCTGCGAAGACCACCACCCGCCGACCTGTGATGTGGGGTTGGCCGTAGCCTGCGGCTGAGCGTAATGGTAGGTATAACGAGGAAGCACCCGTGAAAATTGCGCCGCTGGTGCTGGCGGGGGTTGTACAGTGTACGCTGGCTGGGTTTGCTGGCCTATCACTGGGTTGACCCAATGACTTGCCGCCGGGTTCTGACCAAGCGTTTGCGGCGGCACGGTCGCAGCATGCTGTTGAGTTGGCGGAGGCAGGAACATCTCGGGCCTCGCCGGTGTAACATGAGTCTGTATGTAGGGAATAAAATGGGGAATGGTGGCCGTCGGTCCGGCCGCCGGAATGTTGAATATATGCTGTGACGGGATCGCTCCCGCGTTATACTGTAGCTCCATCCCAGAGGGCTGCGCGTTTACCTGGTGCGATCCAGACGGCTGCGCGTCGGCCTGAGGGAGGACAGGCGTGTGCATCTGCGTGGTCACGGCCGAGTCCATAGAAGCCGTCTCTCCGTTAAAAGGGAACGACGGATTTGCGTACGTCTGAGGAGACAGGGTATGGAACGAATGCTCGGACATGGCCGCGAATTCGTCTTCTGCCTCTGCTGCCTCCTCACGCTCGGGCTCCTCACGCTCGGGCTCTACAGGAGGCTGCGGGGCCTGACCTCTGGCCATGATGAGCTGAGAAATCAGCTCGTTTTGGTGCTCAGTCAAGTGGATTATATCATAAGCGGTGGGCTTGAAATCATAACCTCCTCGGTGGAGCACCTCGAAATTGCGCTTTGCCTCAAGCTCGGCTTGGCTGAGAGCCAACCTCGCCTGAATCTTGACGCAGATAAAGTTGTAGTCCTCAGGGGTTATGACCGTGAATATGGGATCTTTCCCCTGAAGCCTCAATGAACGGCGCAGGGGTCCCTGAGGACCGGTTGTACCTGTAGCTGGCCCCGTGGCCGCCGTCGGGTTGACGGGCGCAACGCCCGGGTCTACGGTGGCCATGGCGGTTGTGGCTGTCTTGTTAACGTAGTATGAATCCATGGATCAACGATGAAAAGTGGCGAAAATCAGATTTGACGGAGCGAAAAGTTGACAAACAGCACAAAAGGCTTTCTACCCTGCCGGATTTCAAAGAAATCGTCTTTGTGACCGATCGGATACCACAAGATGACCTTAGACTTCCTTAGAGGTATTACGTCTACTGCCTAGGGTATAGATCGCTAACAGGGATACCCGAAATATTCGGATCGGAGCCTGAAGGCCCTCCTTCTAGCGCCAGAAAACTGTAACGACGGAAAACGTCGGCAGCTGGAAATACCGACCGAGATTCCGCGTACACAGTTTTTACCACGGATCCGCGCGAGGGCTAAGCTGGAAAAACGAATCCGCGGTGCCCTGAACGGTCTTGTCGATCAGACAGGGACTTACGGGTCAGTAAAACAATGATAATTGTAGATCGACCGCAAAACGGTGGGATAACGATGTGTGTGGACCACCGCGAAGATGACGCCGAAATACCGAGAAGATGCAAATCGGGAGCAGAAAATCGTGCAATTTACGAAGATCAAAGATCTATGTTCCAATGCCAAATGGAATATATGATTGGATGTATACAATGTTACAATGGGAGGAAATTCCCAACAAACTGAGTACAAAGATGAGCACAAAACAGCAAGAAAACTGCCTGGACAGAACAACGGATCTACCTTTTGGACCAAGGCCTAGATGCAGAAATGGTCAAGCAATTTCCGTTCCGCTTCTCGGCTTCAGATAGATCTGCTGCTAGGAGCTCCTGCGTGCTGTGTTCTGTTGCTGCTGAAGAATGATGTCTGCGGCCAAGAGGTTGCTCTTGTTTCTCTGTTTCAGGGCGATAAGTTTCCCTTGCTCAGAAAATGCTCTTGTCCTCTTGGTCTCTGTCAAAGTGCTAAGTCTGTATATTTGTCAAAAATCCCCCTTTTTTATATTTGTCAGTCGGAGTATTTATAGACCACGACACGTGCAACCCTGATGATGTGGGCCCGAATGTCGCGGGTTTCGCCGATGCGATTCTTTTAAGTCGAACTGCGACTACGCACAACACGCTTGTTCGCGTGCTGTGCGTGTAAAGAGCAGGCTCACGATAGACATGTCTCGGCTGCGTTTGCGCTCATTCGCGTTGTGTTTGCGTGTATGAGCGCAACTTTGGCGTAGCAACAACACGCTTAAGATTGTTGTACGCTCATCACGCAACTGTGCGTGACGCAGCGTAAATGTAACACACTCCATGCAGCTACACGCGGTGGAGTATGATCAAAGTGTAGCTTACGCTCATCACGCAGCTGTGCGTGACGAAGCGTAACGCGCGTGTTGTTGCATTCTGGCCTACGCACGAGCATGCATTATTGCGTAACGCGCGTAAAGATCAGTTGAGCGTTTGCAAGAACAAGTGCCAACCCGTCGTATTTCCATGGATTTTTGCTTAACTGCCTTGGAGCTTGCTTAACTGCCTTGGAGCTTATTACGCTCATCACGCTGCCGTGCGTGAAGAGCGTAAACTTGTCCTTAGACAGAATTCGCTTTTAACTGTCTTGGAGCTTATTACGCTCATCACGCTGCCGTGCGTGATAGAGCGTAAACTTGTCCTTAGCCAAATTCGCCTTTGGCTGTCTCGGAGCTTATTACGCTCATCACGCTGTCGTGCGTGATAGAGCGTAAACTCGTCCTTAGCCAAATTCGTCATTAGCTATCTTGGAGCCTGTTACGCTCATCACGCTGCCGTGCGTGATAGAGCGTAAACTTGTCCTTAGCCAAATTCGCCTTTGGCTGTCTCGGAGCTTATTACGCTCATCACGCTGTCGTGCGTGATAGAGCGTAAACTCGTCCTTAGCCAAATTCGTCATTAGCTATCTTGGAGCCTGTTACGCTCATCACGCTGCCGTGCGTGATAGAGCGTAAACTTGTCCTTAGCCAAATTCGCCTTTGGCTGTCTCGGAGCTTATTACGCTCATCACGCTTCCGTGCGTGATAGAGCGTAAACTCTTCCTTAGCCAAATTCGAGGCGCGTTCTTTGCTTAAATTACGAATCTTCGCCTGAGGCCGACCCGTAATTTTCACGGTGTTTCAAGGCACTGCCGATACGTACGCTCGACGACAAACTCTCCAATGACAGCATGAAGATAACACCGAAGAGCAAGTATTGAAGCAAGTGGGCATCCTTCGGCGTATACGCCCAGCGTGTATGCCCAGCATGCATCAGCGTATACGACCTGCATCCGCCCAGCGCATACGCCCAGCCCTCAGCATCTTCACCCACGTTCACGCACTCAGCACATCCAGCATATACGCCCAGCGTATACGCAGACCTGATACGGCATATACGCCCAGCATATACGCCCAACACTTGTAATATTGTACATTTGTAAATTGTGCACCCGATCAACGCACCACGTGTCGCCCAACCCGAGTCTAGCGTAACAACCTGTATAAAAACCCCCATTTTCCACTTCACAATGGTCGGTTGGCAAAATCCTGGAGCACACCAGAGAACATTTACGCTGCGCACAAGAGCTGAAACCCTCTTACGTTGGCCCTGTACGCCATACACACAGTCTCTACGCTCCGCCTGTCTTGCGAATCAGCCGAGTCATTCCTGCATACGCCGTGGTTTTTCGTCCGCCTTGTGTCCCTCACGACTGCGTTAGACCGGTGCACTGTACTTTGACTCTGTAATACCATTGTTTACATTTGCAGCACAAGATTGTTTACCTTTTACAGTTTTACGTCAACTTGGCCCACGCATTCTGTTCGCTCACGCCCTGTTCGCATTTGTTTTATGCCGTTTACGCTTTGTTTACGTTCGCTACATCGTTTACGCATAACCCAGTGTATAGCCCTTTGCGTACGCGCGGGGAAATCCTTGTCTGATCTGTGTGCGGACCACCCAAGGTACTCTGCCTTCGTGCATTCCAGCTCGCCCTCAGGCAAAGGCAGGGTCTTCTGTACTCGTTCTGCGATCCCACGGCCTCTGTTTTCCTTCCAGCCGGAGACCGACGATTTCGGGCGGTACACATGTTTTTCTTGGTCTTTTCTTTTCCACTTCATTTCTTATTTTTTCCCTTGCTTTCCTTTATCTCTTCTCTCTTCTTTTTTCTCATGCCTCTTTCTCCTTTTGGCTGCTTTTTTCACTTTTTTTGTTTTTTTTTTCAAAAGTGATCTGGAGAAGTTGCTAACCTTCAGGCATGGTGCATGTCTTTCTAGTGGGATCCCCAAGAACAACATTGAGTTCCTTTATTGAGTGCCTTTATCACAACTCTTACTCCCATTTTTCGTTAGATCTATAAAGATCTTAGTACAACCAAGCGGCATGATAGCACCTACAGATGTCACCAAAGAGAATCCAGAAGTCCCCTTGATGTCACACCCTTTCCATTCCCTCTTAGTTCATCACTCTTTACTCTGGGCATAATGAGTAGAAAGTTACTTTAAGTTTTAATGAAAACAAGAATATCATCATACCCAAAGTAGAACCTCTTATTAATAGAATGGGTGGGTGGATGATGTGGGCTCACTATTCAAATAATTAGTCCCTTATGACTCGATAGCATAGAACAACACCTTAACCAATATGTCACATGAGTATTTTATTCACAGATGAGATCACCCTCAAAGATAAAACAATAAATTGAAAGATGAAAAATTAGAAAACGAAAAATTGTAAGACCACAGAAAAAGTAAAATGTTTACTAATTCTACTTGTTAGAAGGTGTCCCCTATGACTGAACCTTGGATCATGGTGAGAATTAATAAATGGAAAGTTTGGATCCATGTATATTGGAACTATTGGGGTCAGGTCATATCCAAACCACTAGGTGTCTTTTGGTGTGGTGGTAGGAATGTACCCAAATTAGGGTTCACACACTTGATTAAAGTAGGCATAATGGGGAAGATTATGAGATGTGGTCATGTGATAAGAAGTTGACCCACTATGGCACCCATGACCATAAGACGGTATGCAAGGATTGATATGCCTCCCCATGTTGTTATATTCATTGGGTTGCATAGTTGTTGAAATATTGATTAGTGGCCTAGATAAGGTAATAGGAAGTGTTGACTTTGAAGAGGAAGGTGCATCACAATGTTGGGCTTGTGATGAGTTGGAGGATACAGCGGTTTCAGAACCAGGCTGTCTCTTTCTATGGCCATGCCTAAAGAAAGGATGCTTTCAACATTGCGGAGGACTCCCATTGTGGTTGCTAGTAGCAGCACAAGTAATGTTTATGGGTTGGTGCTATAGTGCAAAACCTTTTGGTACAACTGGTAGCGATGTAGAAGGAGTTGAAAGATGAGAATATTGAGAGTAAGGAGTGTAATGAACATGAGGTGGTGATCCTGTATGAGAGGATATGGGTTGATGATACTTGGGAGAGTGATAACAATGAGGTGAAGTAGAGGATGATGATCCAGTTAAAGAAATAGGGTGTTGAACAAGATAAGCGCTTAGTTTCGGATGGTATGAAGGGTGTGGCTAGTTTGGTGATGGCCTCGTCCACAATTGGGGGATTTGCCACTACGGTTGAGCATAGTACTGAGGCTAGTAAGAATTTACCCATGGATAGAATGATGAGTTGTGGAATTGCCTATAAAGTTATGGGATAGGGATGCATCCAACCATATACTTTTGTATGAAATATGGATGTAACATTCTTCCCCAATGCTCATGTAGATGTGACAAGATTGCACACTAGCCTCTTCAGTGATCGTACAGGCAAACATCGCATTAATACTTATGTTTTGTGGTTGAGCCCTTATCCTCATTCTCTTCAGCCCTTCTTTCTGATTGTTGAATGATGTTTTGTCCTGTTTTGAGGTTTGGCATCCTCTATTTGTTTTGGTTATCAAAGTTATCTTGCGTGGGTCTCCCTCTAATAATGTCTGCATATTCTCTACATTTTTCATGTACCCACTCTGTCATCTTGTTGACCTTTGCCTCGATTTCATTTAGTGATTTTAATATTAGCAAAGGTAGAAATGGTTTCACCTCTTCGAGGTGAGTTGATTTCTCCTCTTTATGATTATGGACGTTTGTTACTTCAAGAGTTTGGTCCCATTGAGATTTTTCAATATTCTCCCATTTGGCTATTTCTCCATCTTCTTTTGCTACTTGCTTAATAAGATCTTGGAATTGCTGGATTCGTAGTTCATATAGTTGACCTGGGGCATACATCCCTAGGGTCTCCCTTGTTTCATTATAAAGCCCATCCATGAGATGGTACATTAGCCTTTCCTTGGAGAATCCATGGCTTGGGCATTTGTTTAACAAAGAGTAATATCTTTCTAAGGCCATGTCCAAGGGTTCATGTTGCCCTTGTTTTCACTCTTGGATTTGTCTCCTTAAGGCTGACACTCTTGCATAGGTTTGATATCTTTCATTGAAGAGTTCTACCATTATCGGCCAACGTCAAATTGATTTTGGTTTTCAGGACTTGTACCATCCTTTTGCTTGGCCAAAAAATGTCATAGAAAAGAGGTTAATTTTTTTCCATCCATTATCAATATTGTTCCATACACAGGCATTGTAGAAGGCTTGTAGATGATGTTATGGATCTAAATCATAGCCACCTAAAAACTTGGGAAAGTTATTTAAATTAAGCCTGGGTAAACGACTTTCCTTACAATGCTTGCAGGATATTTGAGCAACCTCTTATATATACATTAGGCTCTTAGTGGCTAGCAGGGGTTCATCATCACTAGGTAGGTTATGAAATTGTGAGTTGGGACAATGTTGTCTTTGTTCATGTTGGCATTCTTGAGTTTGTCCATGAGCTTTTTTTTTCTTCTATGATGACCCCTTGAAAGATGGTCATCCATGCCATGACTTGATGTTGATGGAGTAGAGGAAGAGGAAGAACTAGAAGACTCGTCATGAATTTTGTAAGTCTCCCAATCTTCCTTGAATAAATTCTTGTTAATTATTGAGAAGGTCCTAGGCCTTATATGCCACCTCGTTCTAGGGGATGTCCCATCTTCACTAGAGATGTTTGAGTTGGATGACAAAAGTCCTTGAGTATCATTGGCGTGTTTATGAACATATGAAACTCCTACATAAGATTGAGTACTCCAAACTTCTTCATTGGTTCTCCAATGAATTACCTCACTAGATGTTGTGTTATCAGTGTCTTGTGAAAGAGACATTGTTGTAAATTATGTGTGACTTAATTGAGTTTAATTTATTTGTTTGAAAGATATATCATTAATACCCCGTTACAGTGATCTTGTATGATATAACTAATCTAGATAACTAGCACCATCCCCAACAATGGCACCAATGATGAGTGGCAAGGTACCCCTACACTCAATCATACGAATACGAGCGTTCACGCACAATCTAGTCGAACTCCACAGATGGACTAGTTGTGGTATCTAGATAGTTACATGTTGATAGTAGTTCACTATCTTCCCACTTGGACAAGTATTTACTTTGTCACGCATGGTTTAGTCCAAAGTGAGGCAAATGATGTGATCCTAAACTAGTGCTACTCCTAGAGACAATGGAAAATAATCTTGATTAAACTAATAAATATTAGGAAATGAAGTCTAAGCTAGCCTAAGTGCGATGAGCATCCATCCTCAATGATTCATATGCATCTTGGACCTTGTGTACTACTTTTGGGATTGCCAAGCACATGTTACTTGAGCACTCCTAGATATGCTACTGGGTTACCAAGTTGTTACACTTAAATGTTCGTGATTAAGTTGTACTTATTTTGCATTTAACAACAAGAATAGTAAATGACGGTAAAGAAATATTAACTAAGGAAACAATAAATAACAATGACAATTAACGATAACAATTAAACAATTAAAGACTAAGTAAATGATGCAATGATGGAGTAATCTCAATCTTTATTGCCAATCATGTACTTGTCCAAGTACATCACACTTGAATAAAGATTCCATACAATTACAAGCATCACACTACAGGCATGCACCGGGAAAAGGAATTGAAAATTGACTAAAAATTGATAAAAAGACTCTACCCTAAGACTTCACGGTCCAAAACTCCTCCCCATGTGCCTACGTGCTATATTTATAGGCCAACATAGGAATCACGATATTGTGTATATGATATTGTATCCAGGCTGAGATATCAAGTACTTGATATCTTGTACTCAATATCAAGGCCTAGCAAACCATGATTCATCATATCCTCATGACTAAATAAAAACTCGTCCTTAAGTCAAACAAATTGAGGAACAAGTTCATTTGATTACAAAAAGTGGATAGGTATAGAATTATTGAATGATCATGGACTATTTCATGCTGCAGTGTGGGATTAAACAAAATTTGGACACAATACAAAACTTGTGGAACTCACGTGATTCCTTGTGGTGGTTGCTCCTCCATGGGTGCCTTTCCTTTGTCCTGTGCTCTAGGCTTCTAAGATTGATACCATTGAAGAAGCACTTGAGGTTTCTCCCCTTTTGTTTGAGGATCATGAGTTGTTTATGTTGATGTTCCAATGTTTGATGGAGTCGGCACTTCCCACGGACACAATAATTGCAGGAACATTTGATTAGTTTTGACGTACCATGCTGCAAATAGCCATTATTCCTCTTCATAGGCTTTGGCCCTAACCTCTCCACCTTTTGCTTAGCCAAATTGTGTAGTAGGAGATTTCTGATGGATGATGAATGATTGTGCCTCCCCCTTTGAATGTTCTGCATGAGGTCCTCACCCTCTACCTCCTCTCATGTGTTTAGTTGCATGTTTAGAAGGTCCTCATGGCTATCCCTTTTTAGATGCCATCTATAACCACACAAGGACCGACTGTTAGTGAGGTTTTTTAAAGAAATTTGGTTATCTTATACCTTACTCATTGCCTTTAATAAATGTTTAATTCATTACTTAGTGTGATTCTAGAGCTAGAGATCTTTCAAGGAAGTTGCCCAAAAAGTTTAATGTCAAACCTGATCTATTTAGGTGACACATAAAAGAACATGTAATGGTTCTGAGAAATGTTTGATAAAATGATGACAAAGAAAAGAATAGATTTGGGAATGGAGTACTCAGAGGGTATAAAATGATGTGGTGGTGTGCAACAAGTAGAAATTACAAAAGTCACACAAATGGGTCCTCCCCAAAGTAGGTTCCAACCTATAATGCCCTTGTGTAACCACACCTTAAAATGTCCATAAGCACTAGAAGGGTTAAATGTAATCTGCACTGATGCAACAAAACACCCACATGTTAAATACCACCATGATGAGGTATGAATTCTATGCCACATAAGACACAAGTTATAAATACATGGACAGTGAGATGAGAGTAATCGTAGAAGGGATTACAAAGATCAAGACGTGAGGTAACTAACTTTGGGCATAATGAATCCAAAGTGTTATGTGTGATTAAAGTACCATTAGCCTTTTGCTCCAGCATCAAAACCATGTCCATAGCTTTGATTAGTGACATCACATCGTTTCATTTTAATGATAGACAACCATAAGAGCATCATGACAGCAAGGTGTACGATCAGTTAGCATTTTGCACAAGGGAGAAGTAATTCAAATTTGTATACGACACATTTTTCTTTGTCTTTTCTTTTCTGCTTCATTTCTTATTTTTCCCCTTACTTTCCTTTATCTCTTCTCTCTTCTTTTTTTTCTTGCCTCTTTCTCCTTTTGGCCACTTTTTCCAGTTTTTTTTGTTTTTTTTTTTCAAAAGTGATCTAGAGAAGTTGCTAACCTTCAAGCATGGTGCATGTCTTTTTAGTGGGATCCCCAAGAACAACATTGAGTTCCTTTATTGAGTGCCTTTATCACAACTCTTACTCCCATTTTTCGTTAGATCTACAAAGATCTTAGTAAAACCAAGCTACATGATAGCACCTACAGATGTCATCAAAGAGAATCCAAAAGTCTCCTTGATGTCACACCCTTTCCATTCCCTCTTGGTTCATCACTCTTTGCTCTGGGCATAATGAGTACAAAGTTACTTTAAGTTTTAATGAAAACAAGAATATCATCATACCCAAAGTAGAACCTCTTATTAATAGAATGGGTGGGTGGATGTTGTGGGCTTGCTATTCAAATAATTAGTCCCTTATGACTTGATAGCATAGAACAACACCTCAACCGATAGGTCACATAAGTATTTTATTCACAGATGAGATCACCCTCAAAGATAAAACAATAAATTAAAAGATGAAAAATTAGAAAACAAAAAATTGTAAGACCACAGAAAAAGAAAAACATTTACTAATTCTGCTTGTTAGAATGGAGGGTGTCCCCTATGATTGAACTTTGGATCATGGCGAGAATTAATAAATGGAAAGTTTGGATCCATGTATATTGGAACTATTGGGGTCTGGCCATATCCAAACCATTGGGTGTCTTTTGGTGTGGTGGTAGGAATGTACCCAAATTGGGGTTCACACACTTGATTAAAGTAGGCATAGTGGAGCAGATTATGAGATGTGGTCATGTGATAAGAAGCTGACCAACTATGGCACCCATGACCACAAGACGGTATACAAGGATCAATATATCACCCCATGTTGTTATATTCATTGGGTCACATGGTTGTTGGAATATTGATTAGTGGCCTAGATAAGGTAATAGGAGGTGTTGAGTTTGAAGAGGAAGGTGCATCACAGTGTTGGGCTTGTGCTGAGTTGGAGGATGTAGTGGTTTCAGAAGCATGTTGTCTCTTTCTACGCCTATGCCTAAAGAAATGATGCTTCCGATGTTGTGGAGGACTTCCACTGTGATTGCTAGTAGTAGCACAAGTAATGTTCGTGGGTTGGTGCTATGGTGCAAAACCTTCCGGTACAATTGGTGGTGATGTAGAAGGAGTCAAAGGATGAGAATATTGAGAGTAAGGAGGAGTGTAATGAACATGAGGTGGTGACCTCGTATGAGAGGATATGGGTTGATGATACTTGGGAGAGTGATAACAACGAGGTGAAGTAGAGGATGTTGATACAATTAAAGAAACAGGGTGTTGAACATGATAAGCGCTTAGTTTCAGATGGTATGAAGGGTATGGTTAGTTTGGCGATGGCCTCCCCCACAACTAGGGGTTTTGCCATTACAGTTGAGCACAGTATTGAGGCCAATAAGAATTTACCCATGGATAGTACTATGAGTTGTGGAATTGCCTATAAAGTTGTGGGATAGGGATGCTTTTAGCCATATACTTCTATACGAAATCTGGATGTAACATTCTTTTGCAATGCTCATGTAGATGTGACAAGATTGGGCATTGGCCTCTTGGGTGATCGTATAGGCAAACATCGCATTGATACTTATGTTTTGTGGTTGAGCCCCTATCCTCATTCTCTTTAGCCCTTCTTTCTAATTGTTGAATGGTGTTTTATCCTATTTCAAGGTTTGGTGACCTCTGTTTGTTTTGGTCATCAAAGTTATCTTGCGTGGGTCTCCCTCTAATAATGTCTGCATATTCTCTACATTTTTCATGTACCCACTTTGTCATCTTGTTGATCTTTGCCTCGATTTCATCTAGTGATTTTAATATTGGCAAAGGTAGAAATGGTTTCACCTCCTTAAGGTGAGTTGATTTCTCCTCTTTATGATTATGGACCTTTGTTACTTCAAGAGTTTGGTCCTATTGAGATTTTTCAATATTCTCCCATTTGGCTATTTCTCCTTCTTCTTTTGCTACTTGCTTAATAGGCTCTTGGAATTGATGGATTCGTAGTTCATATGGTTGACCTGGGGCATACATCCCTAGGGTCTCCCTTGTTTCATTACAGAGCCCATCCATGAGGTGGTATATTAGCCTTTCCTTGGAGAACCCATGCTTGGGCATTTGTTTAACAAAGTGTAATATCTTTCTAAGGCCATGTCTAAGGGTTCATGTTGCCCTTGTTTCCACTCTTGGATTTGTCTTCTCAAGGCTGACACTCTTGCATAGGTTTGATCTCTTTCATTGAAGAGTTCTACCATTGTCGGCCAATGTCGAATTGATTTTGGTTTTAAGGACCTGTACCATACTTTTGCTTTGCCAATGAGTGTCATAGGAAAGAGCTTAAGTTTTTGCCACCCATTATCAATATTGTTCCATACACAGGCATCATAGAAGGCTCTTGTAGATGATGTTGCAGATCTAAATCATAGCCACCTGAAAACTTGGAAAAGTTATTTAAATCAAGTCTAGGTAAATGGCTTTCCTTGCGATGTGCGATATTTGAACAGCCTCTTGTATATACATTAGGCTCTTAGTAGCCAGCAAGGGTTCATCGTCACTAGGTAGGTTATGAAATTGTGAGTTGGGACAATTTTGTCTTTGTTCATGTTGGTGTTCCTAACTTTTCCCATGAGCTTGATTTTTTCTTCTATGCTGACCCCTTGAAAGATGGTCATCCGCACCACAACTAGATGTTGAAGGAGTAGAGGAAGAGGAAGAACTGGAAGACTCGTCATGACTTTTGTAAGTCTCCCAATCATCCTTGAATAAATTTTTGTTACTCAGTGAGAAGGTCCTAGGCCTTATAGGCCCCCTTGTTCTAGGGGATGTCCCATCTTCACTAGAGATGTCTGAGTTGGATGACAAAAGTCCTTGAGTATCATTGGGGTGTTTATGAACATATGACACTCCTGCATAAGATTAAGTACTCCAAACTTCTTCATTGGTTCTCCAATGAATTGCTTCGCTAGATTTTGCAATCATATACCTTTGCGTCTTTTCATGGATAAAAGCTCTGAACATACTATACTAGTGTCAGCTCTATTTTTAAAGTGGCTGTTGTAAGTATAAAAGTTACGAGTGCTTGATTGCCTTGGAGTAGTATGGGGATGGGTAGTCTTTTGGAAAGTTCTAGTTTGTGGTGCTAGGATTTGCTATTCAAAAAACTTTATTAAGAGATATTCATTTCATTAGTAAATAAATAAATGAAAATTTAAATAATGTATAAAAAATATTTATTTAATTAACAAATGAATAAACAAAAATTTAAATTAATAATTTTGTTGATTTTTTAAAAAACTTGTAGACAGTATCTTCACCTCACGAAAGTTTAACTACCCAATTAGTTCTCCTTTCTCTTAAAGTCTAAACAATCCAATAAAGTATCATAATATTTAGCTTTCATTAAAACACTTAACTGGTTATAGAAATTAAACTGGATCAGCTTGTTAAAACTAAACTAGATCCTAGCAGGCTCTTGCTTATATAAATAAGCATTATTCAAGATCTCAGCTGCAATGAAAAATCAGTTTTAGCTTCAGTTTCGAATCATTGTCAAATCCTTCCTGGTCCATGTTGATGAGAGAAGATAAGATAATGGAAACTAGTGCTTNNNTAGTAAACTAACGTGGTTGAAATTCGAGAAGAGGCGGCATTCCAACCTGAGTAAGCTGGAGGGCGTAAATGTCGTATTTGAAATAGTTAAACATTGCAACGATCGTGCTATACTTTCTGTGGAAAGTTCTTAGACCTATTATTTTACATTATATTTGGAAGCGAAGATGCAATGTTCTATTTCAAAAGACCGAGTATTCTAACAAATGTTTGCTTACCAGGTTGGAGATGTTGCAGATCTTTCGGCTCACCTATTTTCAACTCACATCTCAAGCATCCAAGTTCAATTTGGACAGTCATCAATTGGTTCATCTCCTGCAGCTCTGGGACAATCCTATGTGTCTTAATTACACTTCGCATCAGTAATCTCTGCAAGGAAGTTTTCCCTTCATTTTGTGGATTCACCATTGGCATTCCCTAGCTCTTGGCTTCATCTACTTCTATGTCATTCTATTTTGTAAAATGCTAGTTTGTGCGAACATTTGGTTGTGTCCCAACTTGAGGTACCTCCTCTTATACTAGTTGTTTTTTTAAGGTGTCCCAACTTGAGGTACCTTAACCCTACGACTTCTTCAAGTTGTTGTAATTGATGCCCCTTTAATTTCAATAAAATTTCTTTTCGGGGTCCGACACCCCCCGACAATACAGTAGGAATCCGCGTTTAGAGGCCCTCCCCACTGTGCAATAATAATAAGGCTGGTCAGCATTTGTAAAACGCTCCAGCTCCTTCACCTATCTTGTCCTTCAATTGGGGAATGGCGATCCAGTGACAGGGTCGTTTGAAAAGTAGAATGAACAGCCGTGTTTGACTGCACCGACCTTTTGAAGGACCAATCCAGATGGATGAACAACACTGTACTTGTACTTGGGCTGCTGGGATTTGGAATCTTGGCTTTCCACACTTTCCACCAACGAAGTGCAGCCGTGAAAATAAATTAAAGAGAAAAGAGGGCATGTAGGACCCGCCACAGAAGTCGCGTGTGGAAATTGCTCTCATCGAGACGGAGTTGCGTGTGGAAATTGCTCTCATTGAGACGCAGATGCAGACGTTGACGCTGTCCTGTTCTGCAACCAAACTGTCGTTGTAAAATTACGTATCGTCATTTCGAATGCCGCAAAGGTGGAGATAACGTTGGTTATTACTGCAAGCTGGCACCATTTTGTCTTAGGTTATTGATCCTTTACAAGATCATGTTCATTCTCTCATGCTCGTCTCTTCTATGCATATATATATATATATTATTTTAATTTAAAACAATTGAAGAAAATAACATTCTTGCATTTGCATTTTACTGAACATCTAAAACGCTTAAAATATTTCATTTTATTGTGTCCTTTTCATTGTATAAGATTTTCAACAATATCTATTATTCAGCCTCACATAAGATTTGCTTTTGAACTTTCTAATTTTAATATTTTAGCCTCTATGATTTTTCAAAAGTGACAATTAGCAATAAATTCTCATAATGAGAGATGGATGTGAAAAATGGACCTTTTTTTTAGCTCTTGAAAATATGCAAGATTCCATAAACAAATTCACAATCTTGGAAAAAAATCATTTTATTATTCTTTCTTTCAATTTATTCCCATTATTGTATGTAAAACTCAATCTTTTGCACAAAGAGACAAACTCAATCATGTCTACAATATTTAACTCTTGAAGCACTATTTTTTGGACCTCCCTTGATTTGATTTAATTTAGGCAAGTTTCTATCAAAGTCACCTCAAGGTTTACTTGTTGAGTTGGTGCCTCATCTCGATGGGAATGTTTTTTTTTTGTTGCTACTAGTTCTAGAATTTGAAGAATAGATTCCACCTTGGCCTCTTCTGTAAGAGGACCCATGGCATGGGTTGTAAGTGGTTCTTTCTAGGCTTGTTCTTGGTCCCTTCCCATTCTTGACCATTTCTCTCTTGGTTGAGATGGTCCTCCTTTTTACGATGCCATTTGCGATCACAACACATCCAAGGATTAGATATAACATGTAACTTTGAATATTTGAATAACCTATATTGTCAATTAGTTACACTTGTATAATTATTTTATAGTGTCACCATGGCAAATTAATTATTTTATTAATTAATTTTCATTTTAAGTGTCACTGGAGCTTGTTGGAAGAGTTTAACTTCTATAATTTGGTGTTTAAATGTTGATTTCTTAGTTAAACTTTTGTGGGAGTTACAAAAAATGGCAAAAAAAATTTTCTCAAAAATGGCACATTTGTGGCCTCCACGACTAAGAGCTTACCTTCGGTAGCTATAGGGTTGAAGAATGGAGTGATTTGGATAAATGATTAGGAAGTTATGGGCTCTGAAAATTTGAAAAACTTTGTGTTTGTGAGTAAATGTAAAAATTTCTAAGGGGGGGTCGTGCATATTTATACTATTTTTGTGCTACATCAATGGGGCCATGTATACAAGGCCTCATATATACATGGGCTCTATCAATGGGGCCCCATATATAGGGTTAGTAAACAAGATTTTCATATGTAAATATCTTGAAAAATACAAGGAATTTTTAAATGAATTTGGGTTCCATGGAGTCCCAAAAAAGTCAAGAATATGATAAAATCATTGAAGAGGGTCTTTAAATGCTCAAAAATTAAAAAGTTTAATGGAGCATGTATGCATTAAACAGAATACGTAAAGGAGCACATGGTTGGATATAGAAGATGGGTGTAGGAAAGCTTTTGATTGCAAGAATGCCTAAGGATAAGGTGCTTAATGAACCCCACCAAGAGGTATACAAGTGGGTCCTTCCAATAGTAGGCACATAACTTGTTTGCCCTTGCATAACCTCAACCTAAGGAGTCCATGGGTCCCATAGGTGATTAATGGTTGATGGAAGTTAAGGACCAAAACTTGGAAGATTCTACCAAAGAATTTAAGTATGTTAGACAAAGACACTGAATTAAGAACATGGACACCAATAGTGAGGTGCGTTACGGGTAACATAGATAGATAATGGAGAAGGTGGAATGGAATTCCAAATTGAGGTCATAAGAAGTCCCTTATGGATTTGTGTTTAAATGACTTGAGAAGATCCATCCTTAGTCTAGACCAAACCAACTACTCTCAATGACTTTGCATCGTCACTCCAAGATTGATCCACCCCCTTAAGACACAAGAGTGCTCCTAATCAAGTAGTACTCATAATCAAGTCATACTCATCCCACATTCTAGGAGATAAGGGGGAGAGAATCTAATCACGATGAGTAGCCGATTCCTTGGTTAGCCATACACATTCGTCAATGCTCGTAACCAAGTTGTACTCATGCCGTGCTAACAATAGGTAAGAAATAACATGTAATAAACCTATTCCATGCACTGCAAGGTTTATCCACAAAGCTCGTCTTTATTGTCGTACACAACTTGTGTTCAGGTACAAAGCTGCTTGGATAAAGATCCATTCACTTGGGACTCCTACTGCGGGCACATGGAAAATATTCTATCTCTGGAGTGATCAAACTACCAGAGTTTCCCTACTTTAAGCCTAGGATGGGAAATGAGGGGAGTGCCGCCTCTTATTTATAGATTTGGCGGCAGACCGCGATATCGCGTACACGATATTGCAGGGAACGATGCGATATCGCGGCGGCCACGATATTGCATATGCGATATCATGTCTCATCATACCCCCATGACTGAATGACAACTTGTCCTTGAGTTCCTTACAATAATATCAGGTAGGTATGGAATTATTGAGGGGAATGGAACTAATGAGATGACATGTGAACGGATCATTATTACAAGACTTGACAAAACTGGTGTTCATGACAACAAGGGTGAACACCTTATTACAATGACATCAGGCCTTTGTTGGCAATTGAGAAAGAGAGAGAAAGAAAGAAGTGTTGCTGCTGCCAACGCCAAGATTGCGCCTTCGTTGTCCATCCATAAGCGCGCCATTGATCTTACTCCTTGCATCGCTGCTTCTAGCACGACTCCACTCCAAGTGTTTGCTCCAGATCCAATCCGTTGTTTGCATGTCCACCATCTGGACACACAACACAATCATATATTAGCAAGGGTAATTGAATCATCATGTAATTGATACCTTGCTTCGGTGTAAACTCATTGGCTAGGTTGTGGTATGGCTGATATGGATCTGGGAATATGTGACTGATGACTACCGAAGGTGTAGGGGTTAGGAAGAAAATCAAAAATTTCGGGGCTAGGAGAAAATCGAAAAAATTAGGCCCCGTACCCCCATGACTAATTGCGAACCTCTGGTAGCGTTAGAATGGAGAAAGAAAAGGAGTAAGAAAGATAGATACAAAGGGACAACTATGGCATCGATAAAGTGGATGTCAAGATGGAAATGAACAAAAATAAAATTAATTGCAAAATGTTAAGGAAAAGAAGTTAACGGATGCTCCAAATAGGAATGTCAGTGGGTCCTCCCCAAAGCAGGCTCATGCCCTTAATGCCCTGGCAATCCCACATTCAAAGAGTCCGTAGGCTCGGGGAATGTCATTTGGAACAAGGGTTAAGGTCTTAACCGCAAGAATTTACCAAAAAGAAAACAATGCATCAACAAAAATATATACACTAATGATACAACTGGCAATGAGGTGAACAATGGAGAGAAGGATGGAGAGAAGAGAAATGGAATGGAATCCCAAGAACAAGGTGGTGTACAGCCCCTTGTGTGTGTGATGATTAATGTGACTTGGTAAATCTCATTCCAACTCCGGCCTCAAACCAACCACATCCAGTGACTTCACATCAATGCATTAGGTTAAACCATCCACTTGGGCAACAAGAATGCACGCTCCAAGAGCCATTACCATTTCGACGAAACAAAGGAGAGAATGGAAAGTGAGAAGGGCCTTAGTTAGAGGGAACACTTTTGGTTCCATAACCAGTGCTTGTAGCCAAAATTTTATTTTGTCTAAGGGGTGTGCTTTGAATCCTCACTTTGTTTATTTTTTTTTGATTTTGTGTTTTTATGCGTGAGAACCACACCATGCAAAGACTTCTTATTTTTATTGTCTCAGCTTCCAATAATTGGGTTACATCGGAACGGCGAGAAAACTCAAGAAGAAACATTCAGATGACCAACACAAAAGCATCAAGTCCCTTTGAAGTTACACCCTTTTTAATCCTTGAGTCCTTCCTTAGTTTGAGAAATACCCAGTCACCGATTTGTTAAAATTCTTATTAAGGAGGGACTGTACATTTCCAAGCTAAGAGAAACCATAGAATTTGGTGGATGGATGGATGAAGTGATCTCATTGCCTGCCATACCAAAAGAAACATACCTTAGTATCAACATTGTAACTTAAAGGTAAAAACCAAACATTAGCAATCAATATGAAAACAATTCATACCATCATACTGAACACTTATTATGGGACAAACTTGTAGGGTGGATCACACACACACACACATACACAAAAAGTGGAAAAAGTACAATGATGTTGTAAACCAAAAACTAAAAAAGTTAAAGAAATTTGTAAAACAAAAATTAGAAGAGTTAAAGAGATTTGTAAAACAAAAATGTGTAAAACAAAAACGTTGTAAAACAAAAACATGTAAAACAAAAACTTAAAAGAACTGAGGGCCCCATATGATCAGCATAGGTGGCCATCTCCCCCATGACTGAGTTGTAAGGGAGAGATCCGAAATAATGAGCGAGGTTGACCGTTGGTGGAGTTGTAACTTGTATTGGCTATTACAGATTCATGGAAAGGTTTTGTTTGTTGCACATTAACCAATAACATTTTGTCTAGGCTGTCAGGCTTATAGATCATCATGGCCCCAAAGGGGAAGGTAGTATGAATAATATAAGGCCCTTCCCACAAGGTTTGAAACTTTGTACGTTGGGGTACATGTGTCGGGTTCCAATAAAGGACCTTATCTCCTGGTTGGTACCTAAACCTTCAGATCCGTAAGTCATGGCGTTGTTTACTGTGTGCCTTATGCAAATCATTTAATGATAGCGCAACCAATCTATTCTCGTCTAACACGTTCAAAGTTGCTAACCATTATTTTTGTGCTAGGTCGAGATCTAGGTGAAGCTCGCAAGCCATGGATAGTGTACGGAGCTCATTCTGTATGGGGAGTTTTGGAAGTTTCCCATACACTAGCTCGTAGGGAGAATACCCTGTAGGGAGCTTCCAAGTAGAACGATATGCCCAAAGAGCATCGTTTAGTTTCGTGCTCCAGTCTCGCCTAAATTTGCTAATTGTTCGTGTTAATATTCTTGTAATCTCCCGATTAGTAACTTCGGCTTGACCATTGGCTTGGGGGTGGTAAGGTGTGGTCAATTTATGCTCAACCCCTAAGCGTTGCATCAGTTTGTGAAATGTTGCATCCGTAAAGTGTGTCCCATTATCAGAAATGAGTGCACATGGAACACCAAACCTGTTAACGATTTGTTGTTGTACAAATCATGTGGCTGTAGATGATGTGCAATCTATTACAGCTGCTGCGTCAGCCCATTTGGTTAAGTAATTAACAACAATGATTATATATGCCTTTCTGTTGGACATTGGTGTAATCGGTCCCATAAAATCTATCCCCCAGATATCGAAGGGTTCTAAAGGTTGAATCCATTGTTGTAGACCCTCCATTCTAGCAATCATTCCACCATCACATTGACATTGTTCATAGGATTGGGTGAAATGATGGGCATCCCGAAATAGTGTTGGCCAATAATATCTTGCAAGCAGGACCTTAGTGGCCGTTTGTCTCCTGGCATAATGACCCCCACAGGGGCCCTCATGAGCATCCTGGAGAACTTTCAATTGATCTTGATTGGGCACACACCATCGAACCAAGCCATCAGGACAGACTTTATAAAGTTGTCCCTTGATTTCCATGAAGTACTTGGTTTTGTGAAGAAACTGTTGTTTCTTTCTAAAGTCCCACCCCTATGGTATTTGTTGTGAAGTGAGATAAGTGAGAATGCTACTATACTAATTGATTTCTGTGGGTTGATTATTTATTGCACCAACAAAGAGGGTTTCATCAGGAAAATGGTCCGAAACTGCATATTCATCCTCTTTGTTGTCCCAACGCAACTGAGATAGGTGATCGACGACTATGTTCTTGGTGCCTTTGTGGTCTACAATTGTTAAATCAAACTCTTAAAGAATTACCAGCCAACGTATGATACATGGGCTAATCGTTGATTTATTCATAAGGAACCTAATTGCACTATGATCTGTATGGACGTATACCTTGTAACCCAATACATAGTGTCTAAATTTATCCAGTGCAAACACTACAACCATTAATTCTTTTTCTATAGTCATGTAGTTAAGTTGTGCATCGGTGATACTCTTACTGGCACAATGGATGTAATAAGGCTATTTTTGTTCATCTAGTTGTGTCAGTACGGCTCCTAATGCATAATTAGATGCATCGGTCATGATATGGAACGGCCTAGACCAGTCAGGGGCTTATAGAATAGGGGTTTCCACAAGCCTCTGTTTGAGAGTTTAGAATGCTTGTTCGCATTCCCTGGTCCATTTAAATGGTGCGTCCTTTTTTGTTAATTCTACCAACGGTTTGGCAACTTTAGAGAAGTTAGCGATAAACCTCCTGTAGTAGCCAGTGTGTCCAAGGAACGACCTAATGTCTTTAATGGTTTCCGGTTGTCGGGTAATTCCTTGGATGATTTTAATTTTTTCTAGATCCACCTCAATTCCTGATTGTGAAATTTTGTGCCCCAGTACGACGCCCTCTTGAACCATCAAATGGCTCTTTTGCCAATTGAGCTTGAGGTTGGTTTCAACGCATCGTTTCAATACTTGCTCTAACCGGTTGAGGGCTTGATCAAAACACGTCCCATAAGTGGAGAAGTCATCCATGAAGACTTCTACTCCGTTACCTATTTGCTATTGAAAGATGCTTAGAACTAATCGTTAAAACGTGGCAGGTGCATTACATAAGCCAAAAGGCATTTGTTTGTATGCAAACGTTCCCCAAGGACTGGTGAATGTTGTTTTGGCTTGGTCTTCTAGTGCAATTCATATTTAGTTGTGCCCACTATATCCATCCAGAAAACTGTAATAGCGATGCCCTGCTATAGTGTCTAAGACTTGGTCAACAAATGGCAGTGGAAAGTGATCTTTGAATGTTGCCATATTTAATAGCCTAAAATCTATACATACCCTCCATTTACCTCTTTTCTTTGGTACGATAACAAGAGGACTAACCCATTCGCTGTCAGCAATAGGGTAAATGAACCCTGCCTTGAGAAGCTATTCTAGCTCCTCTTTTACTATTTGTTTTAGTTTCAGGTTCAATCTCCTTTAGGGTTGCTTGCGAGGTTTCATAGAGGGATTTGTGTAAATCCTATGCTGGCATATCCTAGGATCTATTCCGGTTAGTTCAAGGTATGACCAAGCAAAGGCTGTTGACCACTTGTTTATCATCCTTAGCAAACTTTCTTTTTTCTTGGGTGCGAGCTCTACGTTGATGATCACTGGTTTTTCATTTTTAAGGATCACGTATTCCAAACCGGTGGGCAACGATTTTAAATCTAGGGGCTCTTATTTAAACTCCTCAGGAATTTCCAACTTGCCCCAATTAATATTTTCAAAGTTAAGGGTTGGAAGTTGGCAACGAACTTGCTCTAATATGTCTGCACTTTCAATGTAAGCATTAGTTATTCCCTCAGCTAGTTCCATGCAGGTTGTTGAGTTGTTCCCTTTATCAGCCATCAACCACTGGGCGTTTTCTTGTTGGGTGGCTGTCACATATAGGCACTTTTGTATATCAATATCCCGTGCACACCGATCGCATGCAGGCAATGTTAAACTTTGCATCACCCATGATTTCTGCACGCAATGACACCCTGTGTCACTATATGCGATGCATGGAACTCTTTTCCTCTGAATTTTTCCAAAAGTATTTGTCTTGGATATTTCCAGGGAAAGGTTGCGAATTCCTAAGCGTGCGTCGATTGTATTCAGCCATGTCCTTTCCATTATAATTGGGAAATCTCCTTTGTCATTGTTTATTTGGATCACTAGGAAATTGGCTGGGTACGACCATCCATCGACAGTGGTAACAATGTCTTCAACTTGTCCCAAAGGAACAGTGATGGACTGGTCAGCCAGTTCTAGGCAAACATTGCTCTTCTTGAGTGGAGGGAGATTCCAGGTTTTATACAGTTCTTGTGAGATTAAGTTAACCTCGGAACTTGAGTCGAGGAGAGCCTTATGGGGTTCATTCCCAGCGACTTGGAGGTAAACTAGGGGGACTCCCGGATCCAATAATTTCTTTGGGAGGTGGCCATCCTTGATCCAGTCAGTTGCTGTATGTGTTAACATTCCCGAAACCTTATCTAGTACGAGGGTGTTAGGATGCTCACCCGCTTGTGAAGGCGAAGGCTTGGTTCGATTGTTGGCCCTAAGAAAGGGTCTTTTTGGTGTATGATTGTTAGAACCAATTGATATTGGAGGATTGGGATCCCTCACAGTGTTGGGTTGTTGCAGCTGAGTGGGATTTATTAAGGCTTTGTTGGAGCAATTGATGGTGGGGCCCTTGGCGCAAAAGATGCGGATGGATTTGGAGGATAGTGTGGGTATGGAGTGTTTCCCGAAGGAAAAGGAGTCCCAAAATACTTCTGAACTTGGTAGTAACGTATGGGGGGTAAGTGACTCATAGAGTCACTTGGAGAAATTTGTTGCTGCACATAAGAAATCGGCTGCTGCACATAATAACCATAAGGATCGGGCTACCGGTAAGGGTACTGTTGTGTTGGCGGTGGCATCCCCCATGACTGTGGGTATTGCCACTGCTGATGCTGTCCGATGGGCTGTGGGGGAGTTCCACATGGATAATACATTAGTGGTTGGTGGAACTGTCTTGGGTTACCTTGTGGATAAGGTAACCTTCGGGGTATTTGCCGTTGGTTAAGTCTTGGATTAAGCGCATACACCCCAGACTCCTGCAAATGTGAGATAATGGGGCAACATCCCTTAGGATGTTCATAGTAGCAGACCCCACATCCACTATCATCGTCTAAATCAGAATCCTCAGCCACATCGGAGTTAGTGATTTTTTCCTTCCCCTTGTTATGGGCAGGGCCTAAATCTCTCTGCTTTTGCTTACCTTTGTCACTACTTGGTTCTACCTTAGACTCTTCTACAATTTTTAAGATTGTTTCAATTCTTGAGTCTAAGGAATCCCACATTTGGTCTACTTTGGC
>MNCI01008220.1:144312-162437 GCA_015680685.1 Gnetum montanum | reverse complement strand
TCTTTATTGCCGTACACAACTTGCGTTCAGGTACAAAGCTGGTCGAATAAAGATCTGTTCACTTGGGACTCCTACTGCGGGCACATGGAAAATATTTTACCTCTAGAGTGATCAAACTGCTAGAGTTTTCCTACTTTAAGCCTAGGATGGGAAATGAGGGGAGTGCCACCTCTTATTTATAGATTTGGCGGCAGACCGCGATATCACGTACGCGATATCGCAGGGGACGATGCGATATCACGTCTTATCATTTGTCTAAGGGGTGTGCTTTGAATTCCCATAATGTTTTTTTATTTTGTTTTTTTATTTTTGTTTTTGTTTTTCTCTTTTTGAATAGGAACCACACCATGCAAAGAATTTATTCAACTTCTTATTATTGATCGACACAAAATGGTAAGAAGTTTATAAAAACACTCATGCACTTGAGTAAGTAGAAGAGTACAAGGAGTATTAAGTTCCCTTGAAGTCACATCCTATGCAAACCTTTAAATCCTTCACAATTCTGGAAACTACCAAGGTCATAAATTTTTTAAAAGTTTATTTAATGAAAAGGGACATCAAACTTCCAAAAAAAGAAAAACCATAGAGTTTGTGGATGGGTGGATGTCATGGACTTACTGCCTATTCCATGAAAAAGAAATCATGTCTTATCCATCGGTACAAAACTTTAGAAATAGAAACTAAACATTAGCAAACAAAACATTAAGCATAAACTACCATTAGTAATAGCTACAACACCACTGTGTCCAGTTGGCACAAAGCATGTTTATTAATAAAAAATTAGAAAATTACACAAAAATAAAGTAAAATCTATAAGAAAGTGTAAAATACTTAAATGTACTAACAATGATGTAAAACAAAAATGGTGTAAAATAGGAAGTTTTTTAAGATCAAAAAGGTGTAAAATAAACAATTTATAAGGACAAAAATATGTAAAACAAAAAATAAGAAAATTGAGAAGCCACATATATGATTAGCAAGGATGGCCATCTCCCCCAGGACTGAGTTGAAAGGAGGAGATCTGAAAAATTGAGCATGGTTACCTATTCATTGAGGTATTTGTTGCACTAGCTTGTTTTGGCTCATGGAAGGGCTTTATTTGTTAGATGTTGACTAACTGCTTTTGGTTTAGGCTTTTAGATTTGTATAGGATCATGGCCCCAAAAGGAAAGGTTTTATCAATTATATAAGGCCCTTTTGACAATGTTTGAAATTTGGTTTTTTGAGGTACATGTGTGGGATTCCAATAGACAACCTTATCTCCTGGTTAAAATTTTACTTTCCATATTCTAAGATCATGACATTGTTTATTGAATGCCTTGTGCACTTCATTCTAACATAGGGCCACTAATCAATTTTTGTCTAGCACATTGAGGTTGATCAATCTTTCTTTGTGTGCCAGACTTAGGTGAAGATCTAGGTCATAGGCTATTGAGAGTGTACGGAGCTCAAATTGAATTGGAAGCATTGGAAGTTTTTTGTACACTAACTCATAGGGAGAGTAGTCAATAGGGAGTTTCCATATTGAGCAGTAGGCCTAAAGAGAATTTTTGAGTTTTGTGCTCCAATCTCTTTTATATTTGCTAATAGTTGTGGTTAGAATCTTTGTGGTCTCCCTATTAGTCACCTCTGCTTGACTGTTCGCTTAGGGATGATAGGGTGTTATGAATTTATGTTAAGCCCCCAAGCATTGCATAAGCTTTTGAAAAGTGACACCTATAAAATGAGTTATGTTGTTAAAAATCAATGCATGTGGTACTCCAACCCTATTCACAACATTTTGTTGTACAAATTGAATAGTAGTTGATGATGTACAATCAGTGATGGCTACTGCATTTATCCATTTGGTACAGAAGTCAACAGTGATGATTATATATGCCTTCTTATTGGACATGGGTGTGATGTGACCCATGAAATCTATGCCTCATATGTTAAAGGGTTTCAATGGTTGAATCCACTGTTAAGGATCCTCCATTCATGTAGTCATCCCACCATCTCATTGATAGTGCTCACAAGATCAAAAAAAATAGTGGGCATCCTTGAAGATTGTGTTTCAATAGTATCCTAGTATTAGGATTTTTATGATCGTGCATCTCCCAGCATAGTGACCCCCACAAGATCCTTATGAGCATCCTGTAAAACACACAATTGATCTTCATCAGGTACACACCAATGAATAAGGCCATTGGCACACACCTTGTAAAGGTGTCCATTGATTTCCATGAAGTGCTTAGTTCTGATGAAGAAACTATTATTTCTTCCTGTAGTTTAGATCTTGTGGCATCTCTTGAGTGAGAAGAAAACTAAGGATGTCATCATACCATTTTAGTTTTGTAGGCATTTATTCATTTATTGCACCAACAAAGAGGATTTCATCAGGAAATAGATCAGATAGTGGACTTTTCTCCTTCTTATTGTCCTATCATAATTGAGATAAGTGATCAGTAATCACATTCTTAGTTTCCTTTTGATCACCATTGTAAGATCAAATTCTTGCAAGATCACTAGCCATTGTATAACACAGGGGCTCATTGTTGGTTTGTTCATGAGGAATGGATGACACCATTATCAGTGAGTACAAACACTTTATATCCAAGCACATAGTGCTTGAACCTTTTCAAAGCATACACCATTGCCATTAGTCCTTTTTTTGTGATGGTGTAATTTAGTCGTGCACCCACAATGCTTCAACTTGCATAGTAGATGTAATATGGACGTTTCTTATTATCCAACTACATAAGTATAGCTCCCAAGGCATAGTTAGATGCATCTGTCATGATATGGAATGATCTAGACCAATGAGGTGCTCCTATAATTGAAGTCTCTATGAGCTTCTGTTTGAGGCTATGGAATGCATTTTTATAATTTTTAGTTCAGATGAAGGGAACATCTCTCTTTGTCAGCTCGACCAACAGTTTTTGTGATCTTAGAAAAATTCTCTATAAATCACCGATAGTTATGAGTGAAACACCCCAAAAAAATTTGAAGTTATTCTTGCTTCACCAGGCCTTGTAATTCGTGTAACACCAGGACAGTTCTTCAGGAGGATAATGCTCTGAATTCAGGCCAGCCAATTTGGAAAATTTTCTACTTTAGGTGTAAATAGGCTCTACGGATCATCCTGCCTGTCCACCTAAGTAGTTTGCCCAGTTGACAGCCTGCTCAGAAATGGTGCACAAAGTTGACAGTAGTGCTCAGGATGCACGAAACAGTTCATCAAGTTTTCTAAGTTACAAAGTCTGCTACGCTATGCTACGCCCCGCTATTATATAACCAGCTTCATTGCCCAACTTCAAGTCCTTCAACGATGTTCCTCTCCGTCAAGAAGCGACAGACCATGTTTGCTGCTACACTATGCTGTGCTACATGGCGTAGCGAGGCGTAGAAATTCTACGAAAGAGATAGAAGGCAGCTTAAAGGGTAGAATCAGCAAGTTTGTGAGTCTCGCAACGTAGGAAGTAGAGTTTGCAGATTGGCACAGTTTCTGCAATTAAGGCCAGTTGCTACGCTACATAGTGTAGCACAACGTAGCAAGCATACAACACACATGTAGCGGAACACATGACAAGATGCTATGCTACGCTGAGCATGCTATGCCACAAAGCACAGCAAAGCATGCAGATGGTTGTGCGACATCAATGCACTTCACCTAATAGGACCGTTGGCACACGTCTCCAGACGCTGACGATGCAATTACGACGTGGTAGGCTCACAGTTATGGCATAGCAGGCTCGCATTACAATAGTCACGCAAGTCCAACGGTCATACATGGCACGTGTGGCACCAGCAAGTCAACATGGGCCCAGGGCACGTGGCATCCAAACTGCCCCTTTCGCCTTCCCTTTAGCCTTATAAATACCCCAATGAGTAGTGCTCAAAGGGTTGGACTATCTCGGGATGTTCTAAAAACAAGCATTGTAACATTGAGCATTGAGCATTGTAAGCTTTCTGTTTGGCACTGCAAACAGTTAGCATTTTTAGCTGGCATTTTGTTCTATCTCCCTTTCTACCACCTTGGTAGAAGTTTCGCATTGTTAGCTCCCAAGTCCGTGCCCAAGCACACACCTATTTTACTCTACACATCCTGGTTACTCTCGGGATCTTTGCACTCCTCAACATTGTGCAGCTGACTGTATCCATCTTGACAGAGCAAGCTTGTAGCTTCGAAGTAGTGCACTTTTCTAACTGCATTTTACTTTATTTCCTACTTATTGCTGTGTTTCACATTATTTTCTACCTCATTTACTTTTAAACATTACTTCACATTTTCATTCCTATTTTAAAAATTATATGTTGCAAAAGGCTATATAGACGTCGATTAAGTCCCTATCTGATCGACCAGACCGTTCAGGGTGCCCCATATCCGCTCACACCCAGCACAGCCCTCCCATGGGTACGGGGTCAAGACTATCGCGCTCGTCGATCCCTCGGTGTTTTCTAGCCACCGATGTTTTCGGTCGCTACAATGAGTGGTGAGGTACCCCTACACTCAACCATACGAATACAAGCATTCATGCACAATCCGGTCAAACATCGTAGATGGACTAGTTGTGGTATCTAGATAGTTACATGTTGATCACAGTTCATTGTCTTCCTACTTGGAAAAGTATTTACTTTATCACGTATGGTTTAGTCCAGAGTAAGGCAAATGATATGATCCTAAACTAGCACTACTCCTAGAGACAATGGAAAATAATCTTGATTAAACTAATAAATAATAGGAAATGAAGTCTAAGCTAGCCTAAGTGCGATGAGCATTCGTCCTCAATCATCTGTACGCATCGTGAACCTCATGTACAACTTTTGGGATTACTAAGCGCATGTTACTTGAGCACTCCTAGATACACTACTAGGTTACCAAGTAGTTACACTTAAATGTTTGTGATTAAGTCATAATCATTCCACATTTAACAACAAGAATAGTAAATGATGGTAAAGAAATATTAACTAAGAAAACAATAAATGACAATGACAATTAACAATAACAATTAAAGACTAAGTGAATGCTGCAATGATGGAGTAATCTTGATCTTTATTGCCGATCATGTACATGTCCAAGTATGTCACACTCGAATAAAGGTTCTATACAATTACAAGCATCACACTGCGGGCATGCACTCGGAAAAGGAATTGAAAATTGACTAAAAACTAACAAAAAGGCTCTACCCTAAGACTTTAGTGTCGAAGACTCCTCCCCATGCACTTGAGTGCTATATTTATAGGCCAACACAAAAATCACGATATCGTATTCAGGCTGAGATATTGGGTACCCAATATCTTGTACTCGATATCGGGTACCCGATATCGAGGCCTAGAAAACTGTGATTCATCATACCCCCACGATTGAATAAAAACTCATCCTTAAGTCAAACAAAGTGAGGAACAAGTTCATTTGATTAAAAACAGTGGATAGGTACGGGATTACTAAATGACCATGGACTATTTCATGCTGCAATGTGGGATTAAACAAAATTTGGACACAATACAAAACTTGTGGAACTCACGTGGTTCTTGGTGGTGGTGGCTTCTTCATGGGTGCCTTTCTTTTGTCCTGCGCTCTAGGCTTCTGAGATTGATACCATTAAAGAAGCACCTAAGGTTTCTCCTCTTTTGTCTGAGGATCATGAGTCATCCATGTTGATGTTCCAATGTTTTATGGAGTCAGCACTTCCCACGGACATGATAGTTGCAGGAACATTTGATTAGCTTTGACATACCATACTGCAAATAGCCATTGTTCCTCTTCATAGGCTTTGGCCCTAACCTCTCCACCTTTTGCTTGGCCAGATTGTATAGTGACAAAAGTTTTCTAATGGATGCTGAATGATTGTGCCTTCTGCTCTACATGTTCTGCATGAGGTCCTTAGCCTCTACCTCCTCTCGGGCGTTTAGTTGCATCTTTAGAAGGTCCTCCTTGCTATCCTTTTTTAGAAGCCCTCTATAATCATATAAGGACCGATTGTTAGCAAGGTTATTTAAAGAAATTTGGTTATCTTATACCTTACTCATTGTCTTTAATAAATGTTTAATTCATTGCTTAGTGTGATTCTAGAGCTAGATTTTTCAAGGAAGTTGTCCTAAACGTTTAATGTCAGACCTAATCTATTTAGGTGACACATAAAAGGACATGTAATGGTTCTGAGAAATGTTTGATAAAATGATGATAAAGGAAAGAATAGATTTGGCAATGAAGTACTCGAAGGGTATAAAATGATGTGGTGGTGTGCAATAAGTACAAATTACAATAGTCACACAAGTGGGTCCTCCCCAAAGCAAGTTCCAACCGATAATGCCCTTGCGTAACCACACCTTAAAATGTCCATAGGCATTAGAAGGGTTGAATGTAATTTGCACTGGTGCAACAAAACACACACATGTTAAATACCATCACGATGAGGTATGAATTCTATGCCACACAAGACACAAGTTATAAATACTTAGACAGTGAGATGAGAGGAATTGTAGAAGGGATTGCAGAGATCGAGACGTGAGGTAACTGACTCTAGGCACAATGAATGTAAAGTGTTGTGTGTGATTAAAGTACCATTAGGCTTTTGCTCCAAGATCAAAACCAAGTCCATGCCTCTAATTAGTGACATCGCATTGTTTCATCCCAATGATAAATAACCATAAGAGCATCATGAAAGCAAGGTGTACAATCACTTAGCATTTTGCATAAGGGAGGAGTGATTGAAATTTTTTTGTGGCATGTTTTTCTTGGTCTTTTCTTTTCCACTTCATTTCTTATTTTTCCCCCCTGCTTTCCTTTATCTATTCTCTATTCTTTTTTTTCTTACCTCTTTCTTCTTTTGGCCATTTTTTCCACTTTGTTTTGTTTTTTTTTTCAAAAGTGATCTAGAGAAGTCACTAACCTTCAGGCATGGATGCATTTCTTTCCAGTGGGACCCCCCAGAACAAAATTGAGTGCCTTTATCACAACTCTTACTCCCATTTTTCGTTAGATCTACAAGGATCTTAGTACAACCAAGCTGCATGGTAGCACCTACAGATGTCACCAAAGAGAATCCATAAGTCCCCTTGATGTCACACCCTTTCCATTCCCTCTTAGTTTGTCACTCTTTTCTCTGGGCATAATGAGTACAAAGTTACTTTAAGTTTTAATGAAAATAAGAATATCATCACACCCAAAGTAGAACCTCTTATTAATAGAATGGGTGGGTGGATGTTGTGGGCTCATTGTTCAAATAATTAGTCCCTTATGACTTGATAGGATAGAACAACACCTTAACCAATAGGTCACATGAGTATTTTATTCATAGATGAGATCACCCTCAAAAAGATTAAACAATAAATTGAAAGATGAAAAATTAGAAAACAAAAAATTGTAAGACCATAGAAAAAGTAAAATATTTACTAATTCTACTTGTTAGAATGGAGGGTGTCCCCTATGACTGAACCTTGGATCATGGAAAGAATTAATAAATGGAAAGTTTGGATCCATGTATATTGGAATTATTGGGGTTCGGTCATATCCAAACCACTAGGTGTCTTTTGGTGTGGTGGTAGGAATGTACCCAAATTGGGGTTCACACACTTGATTAAAGTAGGCATAGTGGAGCAGATTATGAGATGTGGTCATGTGATAAGAAGCTGACCAACTATGGCACCCATGACCACAAGACGGTATGCAAGGATCAATATATCACCCCATGTTGTTATATTCATTGGGTCACATGGTTGTTGGAATATTGATTAGTGGCCTGGGTAAGGTAATAGGAGGTGTTGACTTTGAAGAGGAAGGTGCATCACAATGTTGGGCTTGTGCTGAGTTGGAGGATGCAGTGATTTTAGAACCATGTTGTCTCTTTCTATGGCCATGCCTAAAGAAAGGATGCTTTCAACGTTGTGGAGGACTTCCACTGTGGTTGTTAGTAGCAGCACAAGAATGTTCGTGGGTTGGTGCTGTGGTGCAAAACCTTCCGATACAACTGGTAGCGATGTAGAAGGAGTTGAAAGATGAGAATATTGAGAGTAAGGAGGAGTGTAATGAACATGAGGCAGTGATCCCGTATGAGAGGATATGGGTTGATGATACTTGAGAGAGTGATAACGACGAGGTGAAGTAGAGGATGTTGATCCAGTTAAACAAACAGGATGTTGAACAAGATAAGTGCTTAGTTTCGGATGGTATGAAGGGTGTGGCTAGTTTGGTGATGGCCTCCCCCACGATTGGGGGTTTTGCCACCACAGTTGCGCATAGTACTAAGGCCAGTAAGAATTTACCCATAGATAGTACTATGAGTTGTGGAATTTCCCATAAAGTTATGGGATAGGGATGCATCCAACCATATACTTTTGTATGAAATCTGGATGTAACATTCTTCCCCAATGCTCATGTAGATGTAACAAGATTGGACATTGGCCTCTTGGGTGATCATAGAAGGAAAGATCGCATTGATACTTATGTTTTGTGGTTGAGCCCCTATCCTCATTCTCTTTAGCCCTTCTTTCTAATTGTCAAATGGTGTTTTGTCTTGTTTTGAGGTTTGGTACCCTCTGTTTGTTTTGGTCATCAAAGTTATCTTGTGTGGGTCTCCCTCTAATAATGTTTGCATATTCTCTACATTTTCATGTACCCACTCAGTCATCTTGTTGACCTTTGCCTTGATTTCATCTAGTGATTTCAATATTAGCAAAGGTAGAAATGGTTTCACCTTCTCAAGGTGAGTTGATTTCTCCTCTTTATGATTATGGACCTTTGTTACTTCAAGAGTTTGGTCTTGTTGAGATTTTTCAATATTCTCCCATTTGGCTATTTCTCCATCTTCTTTTGCTACTTACTTAATAAGCTTTTGGAATTGCTGGATTCGTAGTTCATATAGTTGACCTAGGGCATACATCCCTAGGGTTTCCCTTGTTTCATTACAAAGCCCATCCATGAGATGGTACATTAGCCTTTCCTTGGAGAATCCATGGCCTAGGCATTTGTTTAATAAAGAGTAATATCTTTCTAAGGCCATGTCCAAGGGTTCATGTTGCCCTTGTTTCCACTCTTGGATTTGTCTCCTCAAGGCTGACACTCTTGCATAGGTTTGATCTCTTTCATTGAAGAGTTCTACCATTGTCGGCCAACGTCGAATTGATTTTGGTTTTAAGGACCTGTACCATACTTTTACTTTGCCAATGAGTGTCATAGGAAAGAGCTTAAGTTTTTGCCACCCATTATCAATATTGTTCCATACACATGCATCATAGAAGGCTTGTAGATGATGTTGTGGATCTAATCATAGCCACCTGAAAACTTGGAAAAGTTATTTAAATCAAGCCTAGGTAAACGACTTTCCTTGTGATGCCTGTGTGATATTTGAACAGCCTCTTGTATATACAGTAGGCTCTTAGTGGGCAGCAGGGGTTCATCGTCACTAGGTAGGTTATGAAATTATGAGTTGGGACAATTTTGTCTTTGTTCATGTTGGTGTTCTTGACTTTGTCCGTGAGCTTGATTTTTTCTTCTATGCTGACCCCTTGAAAGATGGTCATCTGTGCCACGACCTGAAGTTGAAGGAGTAGAGGAAGAGGAAGAACTGGAAGACTCGTCATGACTTTTGTAAGTCTCCCAATCATCCTTGAATAAATTCTTGTTAATTATTGAGAAGGTCCTAGGCCTTACAGGCCCCCTCGTTCTAGGGGATGTCCCATCTTCACTAGAAATGTTTGAGTTGGATGACAAAAGTCCTTGAGTATCGTTGGGGTGCTTATGAACATATGAAACTCCTACATAAGATTGAGTACTCCAAACTTCTTCATTGGTTCTCCAATGAATTGCCTCGCTAGATTTTGCAATCATATACCTTTGTGTCTTTTCATGGATAAGAGTTCTGAACATATTGTACTAGTGTCCTCTCTATTTTTAAAGTGACTGTTGTAGGTATGAAAGTTATGAGTGCTTGACTACCTTGGAGTAGTACAGGGGTGGGTAGTCTTTTGGAAAGTTCTAGTTTGAGGTGCTAGGATCTACTATTCAAAAAACTTTATTAAGAGATATTCATTTCATTAGTAAATAAATAAATGAAAATTTAAATAATGTATAAAAAATATTTATTTAATTAACAAATAAATAAACAAAAATTTAAATTAATAATTTTGTTGATTTTTTTAAAAAATTGAAGACTATCTTCGCCTCAGGAAAGTTTAACTACCCAATTCGTTCTCCTTTCTCTTAAAGTCTAAACAATCCATAAAGTATCATAATATTTAGCTTTTATTAAAACACTTAATTGGTTACAGAATTTATCCTAATGAGCAACGGCTAATGAGCAACGGCTAAGATACAAAAGTGGGATGAAATTAAACTAGATCAGCTTGTTAAAACTAAACTAGATCCTAGTAGGCTCTTGCTTATATAAATAAGCATTATGCAAGATCTCAGCCGCAATTAAAAATCAGTTTTAGCTTCAGTTTGGAATCATTGTCAAATTATTTCTTGTCCATGTTGATGAGAGAAGATAAGATCATGGAAACTAGCGCTTAATCCACTGGTAAACTGACGTGGTTGAAATTCGAGAAGAGGCGGCATTTCAACCTGGGTAAGCTGGAGGTCGTAAACGTCGTATTCGAAATAGTGAATCATTGCAACGATACTTTCCAGTTCTGGGAGGACCATACAGCAGGAACCCACTGTAGTGACAGAAAACGTCGGCAGCTGGAAATACCAACCGAGATTCCGCGTATACAATTTTAGCCACGGATCCGCGCGAGGGCTATGCTGGAAAAAACGAATCCGCGGCGCCCTGAACGGTCTTGTCGATCAGACAGGGACTTACGGGTCAGTAAAACAATGAAGATCACGTAAAAAGAAAGCGATCTGGTTCGAGGAGTCGTAAAACGAGGGGAAAACGATGTAGACGGATTGCAACGGTGATAATGCTAAACACGATAAAAGGAGGCTGACATAAGAGGAGCACGTAGCTTCAAGATCTGTGCTTTGACTTAAAAATGTGTATCTTGCATGAGAAATTACACTGGGGAATCCCCGATTACAGGATGTGAAACAAGCACAAAACAACAAGCAAAACGGTCTAAACAGAAGTCCGATCTACCTCGTGGGCTAAAGCTGAGATGCAAGGCAGGCCAAGCTTTGACGTCTACCGATCAATTGTTTCTGATTGATAAAGTCTCTCCAGCAGAACGATTACTCCTGTCACCGGTGCTCAAAGCGAACTGTACTCTACTTCGGTTGTAAGGTGATAATGTCAGCAATTGCCAAAGCACTGTTCTCTGTATCTCTGCTCTAAAGTGCTAAATGCTCTGGTGCTCAGAAAAATGCTTTTGCTTCTGATTTGCCAACCCTTGTATCTTTGTCAACTGAGGTATTTATAGGCCACGACGCTTCGTGGAAAAGGCGCAACCCTGATGACGTGGGTCCCGGATATGTCGGGTCTTGTCGACTTGATCATTTTAAGTCAGACTGTGACTACGCACAACACGCTCGTTTGCGTGTTGTGTGTGTGAAGAGCAGGTACACGTTGAGCGTGCTTCAATTGCTTTCAGGCTGTATTACACTCATTCGCGTTGCATTGCGTGTATGAGCGTAATCCGGTATAAAAACAACAGGCTCAAAATTGTCTTACGCTCACTACACAGCTACACGTAACAAGGCGTAAATAATGTGTAATTTACGCTCACTACGCAGCTGCGTGTAACAAAGCGTAAATAATGTGCAACTTATGCTCACTACGCAGCTGCGCGTGATGAAGCGTAAATGATGTGTAACTTACGCTCACTTCGCAGCTGCGCGTAACAAAGCGTAAATAATGCCTAGCTTTAATGATGACATACGCAATGGTACACACCGCCGCGTAACGAGCGTAAAGACAAGTTATCCATGCGCCGCGAGAAGAAGTGTCGAACTGTTGTGCTTCTCTAGCCTTTGACTATCTTGGAGCTTATTACGCTCATTACGTTGCCGTGCGTAATAGAGCGTAAACTTGTCCTTGAACAAAACTGATGCGCGCTCTCGCTTGAATTGCGAATCTTTGCCTGAGGCCGACTCGTAATTTTCACGGTGTTTCACCCACGTTTCGAGGCCCTTCCCACTGTGCAATAATAATAATAATAAGACTGGTGGGCATTTGTAAAACGCTGCAGCTCCTTCACCATCTTGTCCTTCAATTGCGGAATGGGGATCCAGCGACAGGGTCATCTGGAAAGTAGAACCAACACAACAGGAAGTCCGTGTTTGTATCTTTGTTTGTTTAGCAAGTTGCACAAACAACAGCATGCGGAAAGGCAACATACGTTGATGATGCTGGGTGGAAGGCACGTGCGTACGCCGTGTTTGACTGCACCAACGTTTTCAAGGATCAATCCAATCCAGATCGATCAACAACACTGTACCTGTACCTGTCCTTGGGCTGCTGGGATTTGGAATCTTGGCTTTCCACACTTTCCATCAACGAAGAGAAGCCGTGAAAATAAATTAAAGAGACGAGGGGGCATGTAGCACGCGCCACAGAAGTGGTGTGTGGAAATTGCGTGGAAATTGCTCTCATCGAGACGGAGACATAGACATAGACGCAGACACTGTCCTGTTACGCAACCAAACTGTCCTTGTAAAAGTAAAAGGACATATCGTAATTTCGAATGCCGCAAAGGTGGAGATAACATTGGTTATTAGTGCAAGCTGACACCATTGTCTTCAACTTCATGTCTTAGATTACTGATCACTTACAAGATCATGTTCATTCTCTCATCCTCTCTCTTCTGTGCATATATGTATATTATTTTAATTTAAAACAATAACATTCTTGCATTTGCATTTTACTGAACATGTAAAACGCTTAAAATATTTCATTTTATTGTGTCCTTTTCATTGTATAAGATTTTCAACAATATCTATTATTCAACCTCACACAAGATTTGCCTTTGAACTTTCTAATTTTAGTATTTTAGCCTCTGATTTTTCAAAAGTGACAATCAGCCACAAATTCTCATAATGAAATTCTCATAATGAGAGATGCTTTGTTGGTGTACTATATGGGTTCTTACTCTATCAAATAAATATTGGAAACATATAGAAGAAATTTAGAAGCTTTTTTCTACTTGATGAATTTAAATTGAAGAGATAGATATAATATGATATTATGCTTCTTACAGTAGAAACAATGTTACTAGAGGTCAAAGCTATTTATTATTTTATAGCCTATAATCATAAACTCCAAAAAAGTGATCAATGGTTTCCCATGATAAAGGATAGCTTCATAAGAGAGTCTTATAGCTTAATAAATAGAATATTAAAGAGTACATTTTTTATTTTAATCATAAGCAAGTTTGTAGATTGGTAAACTAAGCAATATTTCAAAAACTTTGGGAAAATAGAGGAGAAAAAATTTCTATATGAATAGTATCTAGGGAGGTCTTAATCTAATGGCAAACTATTTTTCATCTAATATTCTTCATTTGTAATTCACAATTAGTAGAGCATGAAAGGAATATCATTATCTCAAAGTTGAAAGAGATAGATGGTTCAAAATTCCTTGTAAAGAACGAATATCTTGATTGTGCAATACAAATACCATTGAGGATAAATACCACATTTTTATGCAATGCATTGCATTAGAATATATTTTAGTTGCAAATTTGGTTGATTTGTTTCAAATTTTAGAAAGAACGCTTGATAATTTTCTTATTGATTTTTTGAAACTCATAGCATGTATATTTAAGTGACCACCACTTAAATTGATGATAAGGTGCTTGTTTCTCAAGTTGTAAAACTTGGGTTCAAACCTAAGAACAACTACTTGAAAGAAGTTAGGCTTTTGCTCATTCATTGACCCTCCGAAGACTTGCCTTGGTGGGATGAACATTGAGCTCACTATCCTTTTGATGCTTACCATAATATGTATATTTCTATTGTCCAAATGGATCTTGATAATCAACCTAGATTCAATTTCATAATAATTATAACACCGTTATCTTATCAAAATGGCCGATCCATTTTAAGGTAAATAAACAAGTATACCCGTTAAATTAACCTCAAATTTCATCGTGGGTAGAATCTTGAGTCTCTAGAAGTCAAGCTCAGAAAACAAAAAAGCAAGAATAAACACAACACCAGGCCGCATCGGACGCTGTCAACCACTAGTTTGGGCGACAGACTCCTTGTCGGCGGCAGCACGCAAATCCCGGGTCTCGTTGCTGGGCTCCACCGACGGCGCGTTCCGACGGTCAATCAGCACCTCCAGAAGGGTCGTGAGGGCCCCATCTGGGTCATTGCTACGGCGCATGAAATGCTCGGCCACGTCAGCGGGGGTGATGCGGGCGTCGCCAATGGCGGCCTCAATGGTGGGAAACAAATGGTGGTCATGCGTTTCCAAATAGTTGGCGGCCAGAACCTTGAAGGCTTCAAAACTGCAATACGAAAGTTCGATGTGCATGTCCATGCGCCCACTTCGCAGCAGCGCGGGATCGATTCGCTCCACGTAGTTGGTGGTGAACACAAAAATGCGCTCGCTGCCGCAGCACGACCACAGCCCGTCTGTGAAGTTGAGCAGTCCCGACAGAGTCACGCTCCTCTCCTCTTTCTTTTTCTCTTCTTTGTCATTTTCAACTCCTGCTGCTGCTGCTGCCGCCTTCTCCATGGCTGCTACCACTTTGTTGGGTTTCTTCCTGCGGTCGGTAAGGTCGAGTGAACAGTCGATGTCCTCGATGACGATGACGGATTTGTTGGAAGTGCTCATCAGCAGTTTCAGCAGATCGCTGTTGTTCCTCACCTGAAACCAGAAACGCGAGAAACCAATGCTTCCCATATTTCCAAACCCCAAAGAACGACGGAGAAAATGCAGTATTGGAATGCTACCTGCGTCAGTTCCAGATCATAAACGTCGTACTCCAAATAGTTAGAAATTGCAGCGATCATGCTGGATTTGCCGGTCCCCGGCGGGCCGTAAAGCAGGTACCCACGTTTCCATGCCCTGCCTACTTTGCGGTGATATTGCTCTGCGTTGCGGAAGCGATCCAGATCCGCAATGATATCGGCTTTCCGTTCGGGTTCCAGCGCCAGGGTTTCGAAAGTTGAGGGATGATCGAAGGCCACGGGAACCCAAACAGAGTTGGAGTCCTCGGCCCTGGAGAAGGAACCATGGGAGACGCAGTTTGTGTAGATCTTGCGCTGCCTGCGCTTCCTTTGCGCTGCCTTGGCCTGCGACAAGATGTGCGCCAGGTACTCCTCCACCACCAGACGCTTGTAGCTGCCATGGAAACTCAGCTCGTAGAAACGCCGCTCCTCTGGCGCGTTCCCGAACAGGATTCTGTTGCCAGAGTGCTCCCTGCAAACGAACACAGAATGCCAAATTTTGGTCGCGAATGAGGGATTTGTTTGAAAAATCAAAATTCAGAATATCTCTCTTAAACTCAGGAAATTAAAATAGACGGGAATGCGTTACATAGACTTCACTTAAATCGTATTAATGGTGAAGGTTGTGACCAGCGGAGTAACGATTAGAAAGAGTTGACTTGGAATATATTTCTGGTCAACCCTAGCAGGTTTCCGCTAATTCACCCCTCCAGTACATCCCTGGCTTTCCGAAGTTTGTTTATAATGTAGCTTACATTAATTTTTTTCCAAGAAAAAAAAAACGGAACTGACAGCGGATCCTGGACAAGTAAAATCAATGCCTGAACTCTACAAGTTTGGGTTATCCTGAAAACTGGTGTGAAATCTAAAGTCCTTTTGACTTGTATACCATGGGTTTGATTTCATACTGTAACATAGAAGAAATGGCTGGGAGATGCAACAAATAGCGGGCAGTTACACAAGTTTTTGTTGCATAACGAGGTTGCAGAAATGTTGATAAAGCTACCGTGACTCAAGGCGTCTTCGAAACAAAAGCAGGATTAATCTTGCGAGGTTCAAAGAATTTTGTAAAACAAAATACAAATACGAACGGTACTTGATTAGAAAATAAAAATGAGAAATAAGGTCTGAAACAGTATAAGAGAGCAAAAGCGCCAAGAACCTGACGCGGAGAACCCAGTAGAGTTTGGCTCCCTGAAAATGGTCGACCAGGGGCTCGTTCCTGTCAGCGCTGAAGGAGAATCCTCTGCTATTCCTGGGCTTGGACAGGAACATCGTCTTGGCTGCCGCAGACGACATGTCGCTCAGATACTGGTGCACAGCTATGAACAGTTCACTCTGCCCGAATCTGTCCGAGCTGGTCTCCTCGATCTTCATGGTGATGTAGGGCGACAAAGATCCGAAAAGCCTAACGCAGCTTTCTTGCACATATGCAACCAGATCTGAGGGTAGTATATTCCCCATTGATTTGACGAAGATCAGAGCCGCCATGAGCGAAGTCACTTTAGCCCAAGTTCCGTTATCCATATTGCTCTGCATATGGGCTCTCTCTTCTGCGGCTCAGATGCATGAAACTGGGCTTCATTTATAGCCATGGAGCAGGCGTTTGTTCAAGGTGCAAAGCAGAGCTAAACTTGATCCTGAAGATTTTTCAAGTTCAGAGCTGTGAGAAAAATTTCCCTTTGAATTTGGAACGACAGTCCAAGACGACGTGTAGGAAACTTCCTTGGCATGTCGAAGAAACCTCCGGAATCATTCTTTAAAACTTCGGTGAATCAGCGAAGCTAAAACTACTTGCATTAGTTCAGTAAAAAATCTCTCGGCAAAGAAAGACAACTCAGACCGTCGAACTCAGGTTTAACCATTTTTTTTAATATTCGTGCATTCGTGCTCAGCCGCCGCTGTTGACTGGACGGTGTCCCCAAAAAAAGGCTTAAAATTACTTCTTTTTGGGGTCCGACACCTCCCAAAAAAAGCTTAAAATTGGGGTTGTTGGAATCTAAATAATTTCACTATAAGGACGTCCTAGGACAACCAACAGGATATAGGAGAAAATGTATAAAAGAATGTAGTAATCCTTTAAGTTTAATTTCAACTACCATCCTTTTCTTAATAAAATAGTTAACCATCAAAATAAGTAAGCATTAAAATCAAAAATGGATACCATTAAGAAATACATTGAACCAATTTGATTGGAGAGTTTTGAGTTTTGAATATATGTAATTTTGCTAGAAGAGCATACAAACTTCTTTGGAGCTCATTAATATTACAATGCCAACTCATGTATATATGATGTAAGAGTAAACAAACTTCCTTAAGAGCTCATTAATACTACAGTACCAACAAGGATGTGATATGAGCATGGTGTAGCATTTGTGAAAAATTTTAAATGTTTTCCATAACAATAGTGAAAATTCAAAAAGGAACAAACTTAAACCTACATCCTCTTTTTTATTATTTTAGGTGGATACCACTATTGTACCTTCCTTTGCTTAGATTGCAATTATTTGTTATGAAACTGAAACTAAAACTAAAAGTTTATTATGTCTATAGACCTTCTGGATCTATTCGATAGTTGCTCGGCCCATGCTATGAGTTTTGAATAAAATATTAAGAAAATTACTAAGTATTCTTGGTAACATTTGGAACACATCAACCAAATTTGCAATTGTAATATTCCATGTATATCTAATGTGCTCCAATGTAGGACATTGCAAGAAAAATTGGTATTCATCTTCAATGCTATTTGTATTTGCATAGTCAGCATATTCATTCTTTATGATGAATTTTGTACTATCTACATGTTTCGACTCTCATATGATGAGATCCCATTCACGCTCTACTAATTATACATCATAACTAATGAAAATCTCAATAGATAAACAATTTGCCTTTGATGTGAAATTGAAATTAAAGCCTTATTACATCAAAAGACCCATAGGATCTATTGAATAGTGAAGAGTGGTGAGGTACCGCTACGTGCAACCATACAAATCACAAGCATTCACGCATGATCCAATCAAATTCCATGGATGGGACTAGTTGTGGTATCTAGATCGCTATTGCCTTNGTTATCCTGAAAACTGGAGTGAAATCTAAAGTCCTTTTGACTTGTACACCATGGGTTNTATGGTTTAGTCTAGAGTGAGGCATATGATTTTTATTATTTTATATATTATTGTTCTATGATTAACAATAGGTTGAAACTCAATTTATAATCAATTCAAGTAATCTAATTGCTAATTAATAATCAACTACCCTAAGATAAGTATCTGATCCCACTTCCCATGCACATCTTGAACACATATAA
>MNCI01008220.1:8248-140832 GCA_015680685.1 Gnetum montanum | reverse complement strand
TGCACATAATACCTTTGAGAAGGGACGACCTTGCTCATTATTTCGGATCTTCTCCTTCCAACTTAGTCATGGGGGAGATGGCCACCTTTGCTGATAATTTGAGGCCCTCAGTTCCTTTTTAAGTTTTTGTTTTACACATTTTTATTTTACAAATTTCTTTAACTTTTCTTGTTTTTTTTTCTACAACATCATTTATACTTTTTCCTTTCTTTGTGTGTTTGTTTGTTTTGTTAGGTTCATCACCTAATAAGTGCTTCTGATGGTGGTATGAACTATATTCTATTGATTGCTATNCTAACTTTTTAGAAATTTCCAACTTCCCCCAATTGATGTTTTCTAGGTTAAGGTTTGGAAGTTGGTGACGATCTTACTCTAGTGCATCTATGCTTTCGACGTGAGCGCAAGTTATTCCCTCAGTTAGTTCCATGCATGTTAGTGAGTTGCTCTCTTGATTAGCTATCAACCATTAGGTGTATTTTTGTCATGTGGCTATTTCATACTAGCACTTTTGTAGGGTAAGGTCTTGTGCACACCGGTTGCATGCAGGCAATGCTAAAATTTGCTCAACCCCTGATCTCTGCATGCAATGGCACCCTGTATAGCTGTATGCGATGCATGGAACCTTCTTCTTTTCACTCTTTCCAAAAGTGTTCTCCTTAGATATCTCCACGGAAAGATCAAGGATTCCTAGGCATGCATCTATAGTACTTAGCCATGCCCTTCCCATTATTATTGGGAAGTCCCCTTTATCGTTATTTACTTGTATCACTAGGAAATTAGCTAGGTACGACCACCCACACACTGTGGTAATGATGTCCTCCACCAGTCCCAAGGGAACAGTGATGGACTGGTCGGCCAGCTCTAGGCAAATATTACTCTTTCTTAATGGAGGCAAGTTCCAGGCTTTGTACATCTCTTGTGATATTAGGTTGACTTCAGAACTTGAGTCCAAAAGAGCTTTACATGGTTCATTCCCAACGACTTGGAGATAAATTAGAGGGCTTCCAGCATTAGAGAATTTCCTGGGAAGGTGGCCCACCTTAATCCAGTCAGTAACAACATGTGTCAACATAACTGTATGCGTTGAGCTTGGTGTTTAGTTTGAAGGAAGCTTTGAAGCCTTATTTGATGGAGAGGATCGCTTATGGTTGTGAGGGATTGGTTAGACTGTTGGTTCTGAGGAAAGGTCTTTTCTTCATAAGGTTGTCAGAACCAACTGTGGGTTGAGGATTCATAGCCCTCATGGCATTGCGTTGCTGCGGTTGAGTGGGGAGTTCCCCCTGCATTACTAGAGGGATGGTAATGGAGCTATCGGTGTGAGAGTTGTGGATGGATTTGGAGGATGGTATGTCTATGGGTTATCTCCCCTTGGACAAGGAGTCCTATAGTACTCCCAAGCTTGGTAGTGATGTTGTGGTGTCACGTGACCAACAAAGTCAAGTGGAGAGATTGGATGATGCATGTAGTAGCCATATGGATCCAGTTGTTGGTAGGGGTATTGTTGCCTTGGTGGTGGCATCCCCCATAACTGTGGGTATTGTCATTGTTGATGTTGCTCAAAAAGTTGTGGTGGAGTTCCACTTGGATAATATGTTGAAGGTTGGTGGAACTACCTTGGGTTACCTTGGGGATAAGGTAACTGTTGAGGTGCTTGCCATTTATTAAGTCATGGGTTGAGTGCATATACCCTAGACTCTTGTAGATGTGAGATCACTGGGCAACATCCCTTAGGATGGTCGTATTGGCATATCTCACATCCATCGTCATTGACCATGTCTGAATCCACAACCTCTTCGGTGATGGCCATTTTGCCCTTACCCTTGTTACATGCATTGGCCACTTCTCTCTTTTTCTTTTTATCATAGTCACTACCTCACTCTCTAGACTCCTCTACAATTTTAAGAATAGTTTCAAACCTACTATCCAGGGAGTCCCACATTTGGTCTACCTTTGCCGATACTTCTATTATTAACTTTTGGAGAGGAAAATTTTTCCTATTCACCATCTCTTCGAGTGGTGACTCTTCTTCCTCCTCACAGAATCTCACTCCCCTTTTTTGGAGGGAAGGATCTTGGTTGTACTCTTCCGCACTTTCTCTCTTTCGTAGCTCACCTTCTTCTTTGGCTACTTGCTCTAGCAATCTATGAATTTTATGAAACCTAAGCTCTGATAATCTTCCTTGGGCATATGTTCCAAGGGTTCTTCTTGTTTCATGCCTAAGTCCATCCACTAGATGGCGTAGTTGATCCTACTGTGAATAACCATGGCTAGGGCAATTATATAATAGTGCATAATAGCAGTCCATGGAAACATCCAAGGGTTCATGATTTCCTTGCTTTCATCCTTGGATTTGATTTTGTAGGTTAGACACTCAGGAGTGCATTTGATAATTATCATTGAACAGTTCTAACATTGTACTCCACCTCTGAATGGATTCTGATTCTAAGGACTAGTACCAGCTTTTAGCTTCTTTCACTAGTGTCCTTGGGAACAACTTCAGTTTTTGCCATTAATTCTCTATGTTTTGCAAGGCACATGCATCGTGGAATGCTTGCAAATGATTTTGAGGATCAGCGTTGTATCCCCCTTCAAATCATGGGATGTTGTTCATGTCTAACCTCTTGATCCTACTATCCTTTTGGTGCCTTGTTGGAACTCTTATGGCCTCCGTTATATCTAGCATGCATCTAATTGCGAGTAGGGGTTCTTCATGGTCATCTCGTTCATAGCGTCTGTGGTGTCTACATGGTTCCCTACTCTCCATTCTTCTATGCCTTGATTTCTTAGAGTGCCCTTGTCCTCGTTCTCAACTATCTTGTCGATGTTTTTCACTCTATTTTCCTTTATCCTCACGGTTGGTTTCTAATGAGTGGTGAGGTACCCCTACACTCAACCATACAAATATGAGCGTCTCACGTGTGATCTAGTCGAAGTCCAAGGACTAAGTGCTTATGTGCCCTAATGGAACACTTAAGGTTAATTAATTGCTGTCTTCCCAAACTTACTTATATTGTCACAGTTGTATGGTTAAGTAATCTTGAGGTATGTGATTTTTATATCTTTTATCTTTTTAATGTCCTATGCTAAGAGGGAAGGGTGAAGAGAACTAAGTGAATAACTTGCCTTAGGTATTCACTAACTAAGTTCTACTCATCCTAGCACCAGTATCTATTCCCACTTACTGTACACACCCTGAACTAGTGCAACGCTGTGGGGATTACCAAACACTACTCGTTACTAGGTTACCAAGCATTACACACGTGCTTGAAGTAGTCATACTGAATGCACTTAACTAGTAGAGTCAAGATTTGAGAGATATTAATTATCTAAGAAAACATTTAAAAATTTACTAATAATTAAATCCTATTTAGCTTAGTCCACATGCTGCAAGGTTTATCAAAAAGTTCACCTTTATTGTCATACACAAATGTGTGCTCAGGTACAATTTGCTCGAATAAAGATCCATTCACTTTGAGACTCCTACTGCGGGCACATGGAAATTATTCTAACTCTGGAATGGTAAAACTACTATAGTTTGGCTAAGGGTCTAGATCTAGATGCCTAAAATAGGGAAAGCTACCTCTTATTTATAGATGTTTTAGCATGCCGCGATATCATGTACGTGATATTGCGGATGCGATATCGCAGCTCATCATACCCCCATGATTGAATGAAAACTCGTCCTCAAGTTCCTTACAAAATATTGGAAAGGTATGGGATTATTGAATTGAATGATACTAATGGTGAATGGGGTGACATGTGAACGGATCATCATTACAACACATGGCAAAATTTGTGTTCATGACAACAAGAGTGAACACTATACACATTTGACATCTAGCCTTATTTGGCAACTGAGAGAGAGAGAGAGAGAGAGAGAGAGAAAGAGAGAAGGAGAAGAAGTCTACTGCTGCTGATGCCAAGATTGCATCTTTCATTGTCTATCCATAACTGCACCATTAATCTTGTTCCTTGCATAACTACTCTAGCACTAGTCCATTCCAAGTGTTCCCTCCAGATCCAGTACATTGGTGTATGATTGCCATCTGCACACACAACACAGTCTCATATTAGCAAGGGTAAATGAATCATAATGAAGTTGATAACTTGCCTCAGTGTAAGGTCCATTGGCTGGGTTGTGATATGGCTAATGCAGATTCTAGAGATATAATACTGGTGACTACACAAGGTGTAGGGGTTAGGAGAAAATCGAAAAAATTGAACCAGGACCCCCATGACTATGAGTGAACCTCCAATAGTGAGAGAAGGGAAAAAGATAAGGAATAAGAAAGATGGAGAAAAAGAGACAACTGTAACATCGATGAAATGGATGTCAGAGATGGAAATGAACAAAATAGAAATTGATTGTGAAAATGTTTAAGGGAAAGAAATTAACTGATGTACCAAATAGGAATGCCAGTGGGTCCTTCCCAAAGCAGGCTCATGCCCTTAATGCCTTGACATTATGACATTCAAAGAGTCTATAGGCTCTAGAAATGTCATTTGGAAGCAAGAGTTAAAGTCTTAACCACAAGAGTTTACCAAAAAGAAAACAATGCATCAACCAAAATGTAGACTACTGATACAATCGATAATGAGTTGAACAATGGAGGAAGAACGATGGAAAGAAGAGAATGGAATGGAGTCTCAAGAATAAGGTGGTGTACAGCCCCTTGTGTATTAATGGTTAATGTGACTTAGTAGATCTCATTCCAAATCCAGCCTCAAACAAACCACATCCAGTGACTTCGCATTAATACATTCGGCCAGTCCATCCACCTGAAGTAACATGAATGCCTTTGTCAAAGAGTCACCACCATTTCGATGAAACGAGAAAGGAGAAAGTAGGAAGCAAGAAAGGGCCTTAGTTAGAGGAAATATGTTTTTTTTAGTCCCATAACCAGCGCTTGTAGCCCAAATAATTATTTCGTCTAAGGGGTGTGCTTTGAATTCTCACTATTTTTTTTTGCGTGAGAACCACATCATGCAAAGACTTATTATTTTTATTTTTATTTGCTTAGCTTCCTGATAATGGGACAACATCGGAATGGTAAAAAAAACTCAAGAATAAAACATCCAAGCACCCAAGAGAATGGCCAACACAAATGCATCAAGTCCCCTTGAAGTCACACCCTTTTCAGTTCTTGAGTTCTTCCTTAGTTTGAGAAATGCCTAGTCACCAATTCATTGATAGTTCTTATTATTTAAGAAAAGGGTCTATACAATTCCAAGATAAGAGAGACCATAAAAATTTATGGATGCATGGATGATGTGGACTCATTGCCTGTTATATCAAAAGAACCATACCTTAGTATCAACATTATAACTTAAAGGTAAAAACCAAACATTAGCAACCAATAGAATACAGTTCATACCATCATCAGGAGCACTTATTAGGTGACAAACTTAACAAAATGGATAAACACACACACATACAAATGAAAGAAAAAGTATGAATGATGTTGCAAAACAAAAAGAAGAAAATTTAAAGAAATTTGTAAAACAAAAATATGTAAAACAAAAACTTTAAAAGGAACTGAGGGCCTCAATTAATCAGCATAGGTGGCCATCTCTCCCATGGCTAAGTTGGAAGGGAGAGATTCAAAATAACGAGTGACGTCATTTTTTCTCTGATGTGCAATGTGCATTGACCATTGTAGATTCATGATAAGGTTTGGTCTATTGCACATTGACTAACATTCTCTTATCAGAGTGTTTGTTCAAAGTTTTTAGGAGTTTCCAACTTCCCCCAATTGATGTTTTCAAGTTAAGGTTTGGAAGTCGGTGACACTCTTGCTCCAATGCATCTATGCTTTCTATGTGGCTGTAATTTGTTCCCCTAGTTAGTTCCATGCACATTGATGAGTTGCTATTTTGATTAGCTATCAACCACTAGGTGTTTTCTTGTTGTGTGGTTGCTACATACAGGCACTTTTGTATGTTAATTTCCTGGGCACACCAGTTGCATGCAGGCAATGCTGAACATTCTTGTACGCCATCACCCTCTGTATCACTGTATGTGATAAAAGAATTTTCCTTAGATATTTCTAGGAAAAGATCACAGATTCCTAGGCATGCTTTTATGGTACTTAGCCATGCCCTCCCCATTATTATTGGAAAGTCCCCTTTGTCATTGTTTACTTGTATCACTAGAAGATCAGCTAGGTATGACCACCCACACACAGTGGTAAAGATGTCCTCCACCAGTCCCAAGGGAACAATGATGGACTGGTCAGCCAGCTCTAAGTGAATATTTCTCTTCTTTAGTGGAGGTAGGTTCCAGGATTTATACATCTCTTGTGATATTAAGTTGACTCTAGAACCTGAGTCTAGAAGAGCTTCACGAGGTTCATTCTTAGCGACTTGGAGATAGATTAGAGGACTTCCAGGATTAAAGAATTTTCTGGGAAGGTGGCCCACCTTAATCCAATCAGTAACGGCATCCGTTAACATAACCGTATGCATTGAGCTATGTTTTTGGTTTGAATGGAGCTTCGAAGCCTTATTTGATGGAGAGGTTTTTAGAGGCTTAACTGCTTGTGGTTGTGAGAGCTTAGTTGGATTGTTGGTTTTGAAGAAAGGTCTTCTCTTTGTACGGTTCTTAGAATTAGTAGCGGGTTGAAGGTTCATAGCTCTCGTAGCATTACATTGCTACAGTTGAGTGGGGAGTTCCCCTTGCATCGCTAGAGCGGGTGGTAATGGAGCTATCAGTATGAGAGTCGTGGATGGGTTTGGAGGATGGTATGTTTGTGGGTTTTCTCTCCTAGGAGAAGGAGTCTTGTAATACTCTCAAGCTTGGTAGTGACATTGTCGAGTCATGTGACTAACAGAGTCACATGGAGAGATTGGCTACTGCATGTAGTAGCCATATGGATCCAGTTTCTGGTAAGGGTATTATTGCCTTGGTGGTGGCATCCCCCATGATTGTGGGTATTTCCATTGCTAGTGTTGCTCAATAGGTTGTGACAGAGTTCCACTTGGGTAATACGTTAAAGGTTGGTGAAACTACCTTGGGTTACCTTGGGAATAAGGTAACCATTGGGGTGCTTACCATTTATTAAGTCATGGGTTAAGTGCATACACCCCAGACTCTTGTAGATGAGAGATTACTGGGCAACATCCCTTAGGATGGTCATACTGACATATCTCACATGCACTGTCATCGTTTGTATCGGAATCCACAACCTCTTTGGTGATGGCCATTTTACCCTTATCTTTGTTACGTGCATGGTCCAAATCCCTCTTTTTATTTTTGCCATAGTCACTACTTCACTCCTTAGACTCCTCTATGATTTTGAGAACTGTTTCAAATCTACTATCTAAGGAGTTCCACATTTGGTCTACCTTCATCGACACTTTTTTTGTTAATTTTTGGAGTAGCAAGGTTTTCCTATTCACCATTTCTTCAAGTGGTGACTCTTCCTCCTCCTCATAGAATCTCACTTCCCTTTTTCAGAGGGAAGGATCACGGTTGTACTCTTTCGCACTTTCTCTCTTACATAGCTCCCCTTCTTCCTTAGCTACTTGCTCCAACAATCTATGAACCTAATGGGACCTAAGCTCTGATAATCTCCCTTGGGCATATGTTCCAAGGGTTCTCCTAGTTTCATGTTTAAGCCCATCTACAAGATGGCGTAGTTAATCCCATTGTGCATAACCATGGCCTGGGCAACGATGTAACAGTGCATAATATCAACTAATGGTAGCATCCAAGGGTTCATGATTTCCCTGCTTCCATCCTTGGATTTTCTTACATAGGTTGGACACCTAGGAGTATGTTTGATATTTATCATTAAATGGTTCTAGCATCGTACTCCACCTTTGAATGGATTCCAGTTCTAAGGACCGGTACCAGCTTTCCGCTTCTTTCATTAGTGTTCTTGGGAATAACTTTGATTTTTGCCACTCGTTCTTAATGTTCTGCAAGGCACATGCATCGTGAAATTCTTGTAAGTGGTTCTAAGGATTAGCATTGTATCCCCCCTCAAATTGTGGGATATTATTCATGTCTAGTCTCTTGATCTTGCTATCTTTTTGGTGCCTTGTGGGTATTCTTACGGCTTCGTGATGTCTAAAGCTTCGGGTTGCAAGTAGGAGTTCTTCGTGGTCATTTCATTCGTAGCGTCTGTGATGTCTACATGGTTCCCTACTTTCCCTTCTTCTATGCCATGATTCTCTAGAATGCCCTCATCCTAGTTCTCGACTCTCTCATCGATGTTTCTCACTCTGTTTACCCTTATCCTCATGGTTAGGTTCCTTATGACTACATCCTGATATAGAAGGAGAGGGTGAATGTGATGATGAAGGTGAAGAGGAAGGAGAACCATAGCCATGATGATGTTTCCTATCTTCTCTTCAGTGGTCTCGACCCCGATCATGATTACAATTAGACTACCCACCCTCATTATGTGTTTTTGTTCCCTCATTGAACACTTGGTGTTCATGGGGATTAGAACCAGGATTGTGAATCATAGAGTGAAGGTTTTGATACACCACCTCCTCATTATCGTTAGGAGGGGGAACATCATTTTGTGGGGAACCTATGGAAACAGGTTCACCACCCTCAATTTCACTTAAGACAGGTGGAGCGTTATGGGGTCCTTTGCCGTTCAACGATGTATAGTATCTCTCTTGTTGCAAGTCCCTTTGACATTGTGCCTTTGTGGGTTGGTAGTCCCTTGTATCATAATCACATGCAACAAACTCTGCGTATAATTCTGACATGTCTATTCTTGTGACAGCAAGAAGGAGCATGTTGGGGATTGTTTGATCTGGAGGCAACACTATGTTACCCTCCAAGTGTCTCCAACACAGTTATTCATCTTGATGGAGAATAAAGGTAAAGTTGGGTACATATTCATTGTGATGAATATATACCACATAGAATTGTTGAGGAATTGGTAGTTCTTGGCTATGTATATTGTGTCGCTGACTGTCTCTTGTGTTGTTCCTAGGTGGTGAAGTGCTTTTGTGCGAAGAAGAAGGCATTTTAGTCTTGTTCGGTATGCTATTTACCGTTATATTATTTTTATTTTGATCAACCCTAAGGGTTTGTTCTAGTGTCCCAATGATGTGAATGATCTCCTATGTTCTTCATAGTGCACAAACAACTAAGTCCCCGGCAATGGTGCCAATGATGAGTGGCGAGGTACCCCTACACTCAACCATACGAATATGAGCGTCTCATGTCCGATCCGGTCGAAGTCCAAGGACTAAGTGCTTATGCACCCTAATGGAACACTTAAGGTTAATCAATTGTTGTCTTCCCAAACTTGTATTATCACGGTTGTATGGTTAAGTAAGCTTGAGGTATGTGATTTTTATATCTTTTATCTTTTTAATGTCCTATGCTAAGAGGGAAGGGTGAAGAGAACTAAGTGACTAACTTTCCTTAGCTATTCACTAACTAAGTTCTAATATTCCTAGCACTAGTATCTATTCCCACTTTCCATACACACCTTGAACTAGTGCAATGCTGCTGGGATTACCAAACGCTACTCATTACTGGGTTACCAAGCATTACACACGTGCTCGAAGCGATTGTACTGAATGCACTTAACTAGGAGAGTGAAGGATTAAGAGAGATTAATTATCTAAGAAAGCATTTAAACATTTAAAAATAATTAAATACTATTTAGCTTAGTTCGAATGCTACAAGGTTTATCAGAAAATTTGTCTTTATTGCCATACACAAATCTGTGCTCAAGTACAATTTGCTCAAATAAAGATCCATTCACTTTGAGACTCCTACTACGGGCTCATGGAAACTATTCTAACTCTGGAATGGTAAAAATGCTATAGTTTGGCTAAGGATCTAGATCTATATGCCTAAAATAAGGAAAGCTACCTCTTAATTATAGAGGTTTTAGTGGGCCACGATATTGCGGGGGCGGATGCGATATAACTGATGCGATATCACGTACGTGATATCGCAGCTCATAAGTTTCCTTATGACTGCATCTGAACACTGAAGGAGGGGGTGAATGTGATGATGAAGGTGAAGAAGAAGAAGAACCATCACCATGATGTTGTTTTATACATTTTATTTAGTGGTCTTAGCCCCGATCGTGATCACGATCAGAACATCTAGCCTTATTGTGTGTTTGTGTTCCCTCGTTGAACACTTCATGGTCATGGGTATCAGAACCAGGGTTGTGAATAGTGGAGTAAAGGTTCTGATACACCACCTCCTGACCATCGTAGGAGGGGAAACATTATTTTCTGGGGAAACTATTTAGATAGGTTCACCATCCCCAATTTTTCTTAAGATGTGCAGAGCGTTATGGGACCATTTACCCCTCAAGGATGTATGGTATCTCTCCTATCACAAGTTCCTTTGACATTGTGCTTCTGTGGGATGATAATCCCTTGTGTCATGATCACATGTAACATATTTGCTATATAAAAGTGGCATGCCTATTCATGTGAGAGCATGAAGAAGCATGTTTGGGATTGATCGGTTTGGAGGAAACATTATGTTAGCCTCCAAGTCTCTCCAATGCAGTTGTTCATCTTGGTGGAGAATAAAGGTGAAATCGAGTACATACTCATCATCATGAGTATATACTACCCAGAACTATTGAGGAACTGGTGGATCTTGGTTATGTGTATGATGCCATCGATTGTCTCTTGTGTTAGTCCTAGGTGGTGAAGTGCTCTTATGTGAAGAAGAAGACATTTTTTTCTTGTTCGGTGTCCGATGTAGCATTGTCTTATCTTCATTTGATTAACCCTAAGGGTTCATTCTAATGTTCCAAAAATATGGATGATTTATTATGTTCTATGTAGCACACAAAAAATTGAGTCCCTGGCAACAGTGCCAATGATAAGTGGCGAGGTACCCCTACACTCAACCATACGAATACAAACGTTTCATGCGTGATTTGGTTGAACTCCAAGGACTAAGTGCTTACATGCCTTAATGGAACACTTAGGGTTAATCAATCATTGTCTTTCCAAACTTACTTGTATTTTCATGATTTTATGGTTAAGTAAGCTTGAGGTACATGATTTTTATAACTTTTATCTTTTTGATGTCTTATGCTAATAAGGGAAAGGGAAAGAGAACTAAGTAACTAACTTACATTAACTATTCATTAACTAGATTCTAATTTTCCTAACACCAGTATCCATTCCCACTCGCCGTACACATCTTGAACTAGTGCAACATTTCTGGGATTACCAAACGCTAATTGTTACTGGGTTACCAAGTGCTACATGCATGCTCGAAGCAGTCGTAGTGAGTGCACTTAACTAAGAGGATCAAGGGTTGAGAGAGAAATTAATTAATTAAGAAGGTGTTAAACATTCAATGAGAATTAATTACTAATTAGCTTAGTCTGTATGATGCAAGGTTTATCATAAAGTTTGTATTTATTACTATACACAAATGTGTGCTCAGGTACAATTTGCTCGAATAAAGATCCGTTCACTCTATGACTCCTACTGCGGGCACACAGAAATTATTCTAACTTTGGAATTGTAAAATTGCAAGATTTTGGCTATGGGTCTAAGTCTAACTATCTGGAACAAAGGGCACTACCTCTTATTTATAGAAGATGAGGCAGGATGCGATATCATGGCTCATCAAAGTGCAAGAATTTGGCTACTCTATTTACAAAACTATGAAAAACTATGTAAAAAATATTGAAAATAATTTCAAATAGGGAGCCCAAGTGTTATATTTATAGGCTAGCGTATATCCCCTAACGTCAGATACCTAACATCACATCCTAATTTTCTCGAACATTAGATACCTGGCATTGGAGTAGACAAAAACAATGTGTTTCATCATACCTCCATGACTAAATGAAAATTTGTCCTCGAGTGTGGAAGAGAAGGAACAAGTTCCTTATGAAATATTGGGAATGTATGGATTATTGACTGATATGCAAACTATTGACTTTGAGTACTGCATTACAAAATTTTATTCAAGTGGATATATACAAAATGATAGAGTGACAAAAAGACTAGACACACATTGAAGATTACAAAATTTATAGAGGTCTTCAAGATTTGATAAAGATGATTATTCTTGTTCTTGCTAGCAATGGTAGAATTTTAACCTTGATTGTTATGTCGATGTTTCTTTGGTTATGCAGAACATTCTTGAAGGGTGGACTAAAATTTCTTCTCATTGCTCCATGGATCTAGCAAACATGTGAAGCTTGAGTTGCTCTCTTTTATGAGTTATGATGTGTCCATGGTCATATCCTTTGTTTTCCCTCTCTTGGCTTTGTTTTTGTGCCTGGAAAATCCTTAGATGTTTCTTTTAGCATCACTTGCAGTCACTAAAGGATCAAGATTAGTTTTGGTAAATTTTCCTTAATAATTAGCCCTTTTTAGAGCCCTTATTTTTCTTTTAAGCACAAGGTGATTACAACACACTATGCCCAAGGCTATGAGGTAACTAAAATCATCAAGCTGTTCACATTATTTTGATCAATTATTATTAATTACCATGATGTTCAAAAATAGGATACTAGAAAATTTTAAAGTAGGCATCCCTAGCCCCCATGCCTAATAAGTATAACTTCAGAAGCACATAGGTTTTTGAATAATTGAAACCAAAGGTCTAAGTTAGAATATGGCCAAGAAATATTAATGGATATGGAAATAGATTAAATAGATGAGAAGTAGTCCCAAAATCATGCATAAATTTAGAGAAAACATCACTGATGTTTTGGAAGATGTGAAGGTTAGTTCAAAGCCATGATCAACAAAAGTTATGCAAGTGGGTCCTCCCCAAAGCAAGCTCTTGCCATAATGCCCTTGCCTAACCACTTTTGGAGATGTTTGTGGGCACTCAAGAGGTTAAATGTAGACCATGCTTTTGTTCCAAACAATACACAACTACCATTGTTAGGATGTTTCACTATACTACACAAAACCAAAAGGCTCGTAATCACATGTAGTACTGAGGTGAATAATGGAATGAGAAAGGATTGCAGAGATCGGGATGTAAGGTACTTGACCATATCCATAATAGGTTCTTGTGACAAGTGTGATTAAAATGATCAACATGCCTATTCATCCAAGATCAGACCAAGTCTATATCATGAACAGTGACCTCACATTGATGTGTTTCATTTTTCCAACCATCATGATCCACAACCACCTTAAAGAACAACCATTACTTCAAAAAGAGAAGAAAAGAAAAGAAGGAAGGAAGGGCCTTAGTTAGAGGGGTTACCTTCAGGAATGGGTAACATGTCTTTCAAGCCCCATAACCAGTGCTTATAGCCCATTATTGTGTCTAAGGGGTGTGCTTTGAATTCCCATTATTTTTTATTATTTTTTTTGTGTTTTTTCTTTTTTTTTTAATTATTTTTGTTCTTTTTTTTAATGGAAACTACACCATTCAAAGATAGAGCTTCCTTTTTATTGGTTGATGGAGAGGTGATGATACATTCTAAGAGGAGTCATAAACCACATGAAGGAAGTCAAGAAGAGAATACAATAAGTCCCCTTTAGGTCATAGCCTTTGCCATTCCCACTTGGTCATTCCTTCTTTCTTCAAGGTACAATGATTATTGATTAATTTTAGTTACATGAAAGAACCAAATTGTTTCTATGAAAAAGACCTTTTATTTAGAATACTATAGGGATGAATTAGGTGATCACATTGCTTTACACAATTACTTATCTTGATAGCATAACACAAAAAACCCAACACATAGTGTTGAATTTTGTATCATGACTTGGCAATTTTATTAGGAAAAACATAAAATACATTCATAAATCATAAAGAGAATGACTCAAGAAAAGAGAAAAATTATATAAAAAAAAAAATATTAAAAAATGGAAAACATATGAAGAATTAGAAAATTCTAGAACTAATAAGCAAATTAGCTACTTCCACACATCTTTGAGATAGTTTTGTATTCTTATTTTCAAGCCATTGGGTGTCTTCAGGTTTAGTGACTATTGTGTAGATTGGATTTTGCTCACACACTTGCTCTTGAACTTTATGGTGGGCCAGTATAGGGGTTGTGTTAATATTTTGAACTTCTGGCCCATAATTGCATCCTTTATCATTATCGGTGATGGATGGATTCTTCTGTCTCCCCATAATGATAGGTTTATCATTTATGTCTTGTGTTGGAGTGGTAATGGATGTTGGAATTTTTGTATGATTAGGTGACATCATTTTTATGAGGAAGGTTGTTGCATTAGATTAGCCTTGTGCTGGTTTTGATCAGTTAGAAGGTGTATGCATGTTTTGCTTTGGCTTACAACATTTCCTTTAGAAGGAACATTTCCAAAACTTTGGTTGAGATCTACTAGCATTATCATTTACATGTATGTTCATAGCACAAGTGACATTCTCTCATTGATGTTATGATGTTGAACCTTCTTGTGTTGTTGGAGGTGACATATGGTGAAGGTGAGTATGAGAATATTGAGGATATGAGGTACGACGAGAGGTGTGAGGTGGTGACCTCATATAAGATGTTGCAAGATGTTGATATTTGGAAGAGTCGTAGTAGTGATTTGAGGTAGAGGGAGTAGAAGAAATCAAGAAATATATTGTTAAACATAATATCCATATGGGTTCGGTTGGCAGTAAGGGTAGGGTTGGTTTGGTGGTGGCCTCCCCCATGACTGTGGTTGTTGCCATTGTAGTTGATGCCATTGTTGAGGTTGGTAATAAGTCCCCCTAGGATAGTATGGTTGGTTTTGGGGTTGTCTAAAATTGCTGCATGAAAGAGGAAATCTCTTGGGCATGTACTTTTATACAAACTTCAGACTTAATACCCCTACCCAACACTCATGTAGATGTAACAAGATTGGGCAATGGCCCTTTGGATGGTCATATAGGTAAATGTCACATCCATCATCTTCTTTGGTCGTTGAGTCTATAGCATCTTCTTCTATGGCCATTTCCCATTCTTGCTAAAAAGTGTTCCTAGTTTTTTCTTGGTTCTTTTTCCTCCTTTTGTTGTGATCACTTAATTCATTTTGCACTACTCTCTCCTCTATGATTTCTTCGCAAGTTTTAACCTTCTCATCCATCAATTCTGACATCTTATCCAACTTTGCTTTAAGCTTAATGAGAGAGTTTTGTATTGGCAAGGTTCGTTGTAAAATCATCTCATCGAGAGTTACCTATTTTTCCTTATCATAGATATGGATGCTTTTCTTTTGTAGAGTTGGGTCCTAGTTATTTTCCTCTACATTCTCTCGTCTACATAGCTCTTCTTCTTCTTTCACCACATGCTTGATTAACTCTTTGATTTGATGGGTTTGTAGCTCATATAATTGACCTAGAGCATACATCCCAAGGGTCTCCCTTATTTCATTACAAAGGCCATCTATGATGTGGAAAAGTTGTCTTTCTTCAGAGAAACCATGGCTTGGGCATCAATGTAGTAGTGAATGGTATCTTTCCAAGGCCACTTCCAAGGGTTCTTAATTTTCTTGCTTCCACTCTTGGATTTCATTTCTTAGGTTGGAAAATCTTGCATAGGTTTTGTATTTTTTGTTGAAAAGTTCTAGCATTGTGGACCACTAGTGAATAGAACTTGGTTCCAATAATCTATACCAACTTTTAGCTTTGTTGATTAGTATCCTAGGAAAGATATTAAGCTTTTTCCATCCACTTTCAATGTTGTATAAGGCATAGGCATCTTGTAGATGATGTTGTGGATCCAAATTGTAGCCTCCCATAAATTTATGGATATTTTATATGTCAAGACTGGGCAAGTAACTGTTCTTGTGAGGCCTATGAGGTATCTTAATCACCTCTATGATCTCCATCAAGCTCGTAGTGTCCAACATGGGTTCATCATCATCAAACATGTTGTAATCAAAATTTATATTTCTATTTAGTTGATTACAATGATCTTGTCTATGCTCATTGTGATGTCTTTGATTTTTCCTTTGGATTTGATTTCTATCTTTATCTTGATGCCATAGTGGAGCTCTATCTCTATACCTACATTCATCTTTGTTAGAACTAGACATTGAAGAGGAAGATGAAGATGAGGAACTAGGAGAATCATCAAGGCTTCTATAGTTCTTCCCATGGTCCCTTGATTTATCTTGTCTAGGTTTAGAGGAGGTCCTAGGCCTTGAGGCCCTCAGTCTAGGACTTACTTCATCTCCTCTAGGATTTTTTTCACCAGTTGAATGTAGTCTTTGAGTGTAATAAGGGTCTAAATGAGCATAGAACAGCCCCACTTGAGGTTGTTCACTTCAATTTTCTTTAGTGTAGATCTTATCATTTCTGCTATGAGTGCTTTCATCATATAATTCATTATTGGTCCTATGTGAAGAAGACATGGTTTTGTTTGATAATGTGTGTGATTTAAAATATTAATGTTTTTTAAGAGATAGTTCATTAATACCTTTACATCGATCGTGTATAATATAACTAATCTAGATAACTAGCATCATTCGTAGAAATGCTACTAATGATGAGTGATGAGGTGCCCCTATGCCCAACCATACAAATCACAAGAATTCACACACAATCTAGTCAAATTCTATGGATGGGACTAGTTGTGGCATCTAGATCACTATGCCCTAATTGCAGTTCATTGTCTTCCCACTTGGACTAGTGGTAGCTTTGTCATGTATGGTTTAGTTCAGAGTGAAGCATATGATTTTTATTATTTTATATTTTATTATTCTAAAATTAATAATAGGTTAAAACTTAATTTATAATCAATTCANGACTTCGTACAATTGACTCAGATCCACTCTATGGGCACTCACTGATTTNATAAGTATTCTATCCCACTTCCTGTGCACATCCTAAACACATATAATGCTGCTAGGTTACTAAACGTTAAGCATTGTTGGGATTACCAAGAGTCATAAGCATGCTTAAAGCGATCGTACTTATGTGCTTAATTAATTAACATGCCTAAAAATGCAAATATTAACCAAGTACATGAAAAGTAAATTGCTTGGAAAGTAAATCTAATCTAAGTCAAAGTGCTACAATGAATAAGAATCAATCTCGATCTTATTTCCACTCATAGAATATGTCCAGGTACATTGCCAGTCAAATAAGACTTCGTACAATTGACTCAGATCCACTCTATGGGCACTCACTAATTTTTCTCTAAGATTACAGAATAAAACTACAAGAATTTGGCTACTCTATTAACAAAACTATGCAAAACTATTGAAACTAATTTCAAATCAGGAGCCCAAGTGCTATATTTATAGGCCAGCATATACCCCCCTAACGTTGGATACCTGACATCACGTGCTGGGATCTGACATTCGAGTAGATGAAAATAATGTGTTTCATTAGATAGATATTTCATTTTCATGAAAAATAAGGATAGATCCTACAAATTGACTAAGCACAAATGGGATAGAAAAAAAAATTATACATGTTTTTTGCAATAACATTATAATTTTATCTCAAATGGGTAGTTACAATAGAAGAAAGAAACACCTATGCACAACCTACAAATGCATTTTTTTGAAGGGAGTTGAATCCATCCTCCACTTTTAATTCTAAGATGATGAGAACTTAAGTGAAGCTTACAAATAGCATTCTAATATTTAACTGGAATAGTAGGTGATAGTTGTATGCATCGGCATTTAGTTTATTAAATATAATATGATATAAATAAATTTTTTTTTGCCTTTAATGAGTAGTGAGTGGTCCCTATGCCCAACCATACGGATCACTAGCATTCACTAAGCGATCTAGTCGAATTTCATAGACTTTAGCTCTCTAAGTACATTGGGTCTAGGCAATGAATCTAATGGACATGATCATTGTCTTTTGAGTTTCACTTACGAAGTGCAAATGGTATGGTTAAGTGTAATTGAGGCACATGATTTTTATCATTTTATATTTTTTTAATTTGCCTAAGTACTAAAAATAAAGTAATTAAATGTTGAATTAATATAATAACTAACTAATGCTTATCTAATCCTAACATAAGCATTCATTCCCATCTGCCATACACATCCTAAACATGTTACAATGCTATTGGGATTACCAAGCTTTAAGCACTATTGGAATCACCAAGTGTTAAGTGTATGCTCAAGATGATCATACTTATGTGTATTAATTATTCACTATGAATTAATTAATTAAATGCATTAAAGTAAACTGCATGAATGATAAATGCATTAAGTAAACATTAAGCTAAATCCAATTGCTACAAGGTTTATGAAGAAATTTTGTATTTATTTTCCATAATAGTGAGGTGCTCAGGAACAACAGTGCTCAAGTAAAGAACCGTATGCTTCTCACTTCTATTCTAGGCACTTAGAAAATATTCTAAATTTGGGAAGATAAAAATGCAAGAGTTCAGAGAGCAACTAATGAATGGATGTCATAAATGCAGCTGGTAAGCATGTATTTATAGGCAAGACAAGACACTAAGGACAATGAAGCACTAATGAAATAAAATGTAGGAAAAATTAGAGACTTAAAGATATTTTTTGGTTTGATAAACCACTTTGTAATACAAAAATTTACCCTTACTTTGTAATCTAGTACTTTGAGTTTAGTGGACCTCCTCTTTGGCATTTTTTGCCCTCATCCATGGTAATAGTTATCCATTGTTGGACCTCCTATCTAGCCTCTATGATGGACTTGCCACATTCATCATTGTAACTTGTCTTTGGCCTTTGCTTCCCTCCATAATAGCCTAGGCCCAATGGTCCTCTATTAAATAATTTTCCTTAAATTTTGGTCCCTCAAACCTTTCCTCCAATGTAAGCTCCCATCCAGTGTAATTCCTAGGTCAATCTCATCTTCAATCCATCTTGATCATCTATATATATGATTCATCATGATCATAGGTTTACTCAACTTTGTCATTGCTCATAATGATCTAAGGCTTTTTTAATACATTGGAGAAACCATTTTTCATAATGTCTTGAGACTTTTTAAATTGTCTGATGTCAATTTCAACTCACACTATTACAATCTGTACCTTGAGCCAAAATTGATTCCTATATCTCCTTCACTGAATCGTTAAAATTAGCTACTGAACTACCTTTGACAAAGCTTCAAGAAGCTTAAGCACCGCCATGTAAATCTTCTGCAAATCAATACACTTGTCCTCAATTGGCATTTCTCCACTGATGTTGTGCCCTAAAACACTATTGCTAGACATTACTCAACATGCTCAACATTGACATTGCTAAGTACTTGTGAGCAACCTTGTGCTTTGAGCTACCCAACATCACTACCACTATTGACTCCATGACTAACTTTACTATAGACCTCCACTATGCCTTGCATCATTACCTCAATTAGGTCTCCACCATCGGTGCCTAATTCCCCTATAGTGGCATGGTTGCTAATTGTGTCATTCATGTGTCTCTGCTTCCCACTTGACAACATTACCATTACCTCCTTGTATACAACCTCATCATTGCCACCACCACCATTGCCAAAATGCTTATTTCTTTGCTTTTTCCTATAATACTTTATATAGAGATTATTGAATAAGAAGATCCTTAACCTTAATCTACCACAATTTGAAGTTGTTTTAAAAATTAAATTTCTCTATCTTGAACTTTACATTCAAGATCCTAGAGATCATTTATTTGCAACTATCTCCCATTGATTGGTTTGATACCAATTCTTATGAGATATTACATTGAAAAAATCCTAGATTGAATAGTGTAACTATGCATAAAAATATTGAGAATAACAAAGCACTGAAGAAATAAAATGTAGAAAAAATTAGAGACTTCGAGATATTTTCATGGTTTGATAGAGCACATATCTCCATGGTATCAAAGTATTCTCATATGCATAAGCAAGAGGGAATGGTAAAAAATATCTTGCTCATCAATACAATATCATTCCATCCTTTCTCTATAATCCAACAATAGCACATCCTTGCTTTGCAATACAATAACAACACATGCTTACTACAAGTCCATGAAACCTTCTTTGTAGCATCTATTATCCCCATCCATAGTAACAAATGCCCACTACTAAATTTACCATTGTATTTTCTCTTTGGCCTTTGTAATGGACCTATTGCACTCACTTTCTAAACTCCTCTTTGACCTCTACTATCCTCCATCGTATCCTAAGGCTAATGGTCCTCTTTTGGATAATCCTCCTTTGATTTTGGTCCTATAGACCTCCTCATTGGTGTTGGCTCCTAGCTAGTGTTATTCCTATGATCATTCATTCATCATGTTATTACTTATCTCTATACATGAACCCTCATGATCACAGGTTTATTGAACTTGGTTATTGTTCACAACAACTTGAGATCTTTTAAATACATTATAGAAATTATTTCTCACAATGTCTTAAGACTTTTTAAATTGTCTCACATAACTTTTAGCCTATACCAGTACATAGTGGAGTGATTTTATCTAAAACCTGCTCAACACCTTGCCTTGAGATAGTTAACTTCAGCCTAAGAAGTGATTCCTTTTTCTAGGAAAGTGCCTAGGAACTTAGCAAAAATATTATCTATAATGATCATTTGATAATTATTTAAATTATTTGTATATCCCTTTTTATATAATAAGATAAATTTACTAGTTTTTCAATGTTGATCTAATCTTTGATTCATTACTAAATTTAATCTATGCCAAAATTATTTATGAATAGTAGCTCTTTTTCACTTTAATAATTCTGTGTATAAATCATTTGAATCTACAACTTTGCTACATGCTAGCTTTTTAATACCCTCTATGACTTCCTTAAGAATCAATTGGAGAGGTGCTCATTGTATAATAGCAGTAAAATTATTATCTTCTCTTATAAATGTTTATTATAAAATGACAAAATATTTTAAGAAGAAAAATTAAATGATGAAGAGGGTTTATGATGAAAACGTTACCAAAATTATCTAGGCTTCCTTTTAATGGTGTAAGTAAAATATTCTTACTGCTCTATAATTTTCTTTTCTTACTTTTAATAAAGCATTTATATGCCTCAATTAAAGTTTGTCTATGATTCTTATTTGCATTCTTAATATTTTGTCTAGACTACATGAAATCCTTATAAACAAAGTCTTCTAAGCACCCTATTATTATAAATGCATAAGTTGCTTAGTACATGATGATGGAAAGACTCCACTAAATCCTCTCTAACTTTAAAGTCCTTAATAAATTCAATATCTTTCTTGTTAAAAATTATCTACAATTTGTAAGTGTTTTTAAATATTTATAACATCAAGAGATTAAGATTAATGAAATGCAAGTAATAAAAATAAAGATCCTGAGTTAGATGTCAAAGAGAAAGAACTTTGAAGCTCATATAGGATTTTAATGCTCTTCTTCTTGTCTTGTGTTTAAGTACATAAGCCATGTATCTTTTGTTTACATAGGCTTATATGGTTAAGAATTATATTTTCCAAAAATATGTTGTAAATTGTGTATATACCCATGTACTTAAATTGGTAGTCAAACTTGCACATCCATGTGCACAAGGTAGTGGGTTGATGTGTTAACTTTGAAAATACCCTTTCTAACCTAACCAAGCCCTAACTCAGGTTAAGAATCCTAACAAAGGTTGTGTTAACCATCTACCAAAAGCTATATAAGGAAATTTATGGCTATGTAGGGTGGAGAACACATGAGAGATCCAAGAGGGCAAGAAGAAAGAGTTACGAATAAGAAGTCATCTCACCAGGAGATGGAGGGTGCTCTTTAGCACCTCCACCTTCAAGCCTTTGTTTTGTTATTGTTCTCACCTCCAAATATATGCAAATATTTGATATTGTAGTAGTAAACTTGAGCATTATAGAGAAGATGAAGAACTCCTCCATTGTGAAGTACAGTAAAGAGTGCTTTCCTAGCACCTCCTCAAAGAGCAAGATGAGGAACTCCTCTAATGAGTGGCGAGATACCCCTACACTCAACCATATGAATACGAGTGTAGCATGTGCGATCTAGTCAAACTCCGCAGACTAAGTGCCTACATGCCCCATGGAANCGATGCAACTATGGCTACCAAACGCTAATCGTTGTTGGGATCACCACGTGTAATGCACGTGCTCGAAGTGATCGTACTGAGGCACTTAACTAGGAGGAAAGGGTAAGAGAATCTAACCTAGCCTAAGTGCGATGAGCATCCATTCCTTAATTATCCGTACACATCCTTAAATGCTCGTAATCAAGTCGTACTCACTCTGCATTACTAGGAGATAAGGGTGAGAGAGAAAGCAATAAATAACATTAAATAAAATCCTATTCCATGCATTGCAAGGTTTATCCCAGAAGTTCATCTTTATTGCCATACACAACTTGTGTTCAGGTATAATGTTGCTCGAATAAAGATCCGTTCACTTTAGGACTCCTATTGCGGGCACATGGAAAATATTCTATCTCTGGAGTGATCAATCTGCCAGAGTTTCCCTACTTCTAGCCTAGGATGAGGAAATAAGGAAGAGCTACCTCTTATTTATAGATATGATGGTGCACTACGATATTGCATACACGATATCACAGGGGAAGATGCGATATCGAGTACGCGATATCGCATGGGATGCAATATCGCAACCTATGCAATATCACGTCTCATCATAGCCCCATGACTAAATGAAAACTTGTCCTTGAGTTCCTTACAAAATATTGGGAAGGTATGGGATTATTGAGGTTAATGGAACTAATGGGATGACATGTGAATGGATCATCATTACAAGACTTGACAAAACTGGTGTTCATGACAACAAGGGTGAACACCTTATTACATTGACATTTGGCCTTATTTGGCAGCTCGAGAAAGAGAGAGAGAAAGAAGTGTTGCTGCTACCAATGCTAAGATTGCACCTTTTGGTGTCCATCCATAAGCTCACCATTGATCTTTCTCCTTGCATAGCTACTTCCAGCACTGCTCCATTCGAAGTGTTTACTGCAGATCCAATCCGTTGTTGTATGATTGCCATCTGCATGCACAACAAAATCTTATATTAGCAAGGGTAAATGAATCATCATGTAATTAATACCTTGCTTTGATGTAAGTCCATTGGCTAGGTTGTGGTATGGCTGATTGTGGATCTGCAAATGTATTAATGATGACTACCGAAGGTGTAGGGGTTAGTAAAAAATTGAAAAAATTTGGGGCTAAGAGAAAATAAAAAAAATCAGGCCCCGTACCCCCATGACTAATAGCGAACCTCCGGTAGCGATAGAATGGAAAAAGAAAGAGGAACAAGAAAGATGAAGAAAAAGGGATAACTATAACATCGATGAAATGGATGTCAAGGTGGAAGTGAGCAAAAGAAAATTAATTGAAAAAATGTTAGGCAAAATAATTTTACTGATTCACCAAAGAGGAATGTCAGTGGGTCCTCCCCAAAGTAGGCTCTTGCCCTTAATGCCTTGACAAACCCACATTCAAAGAGTCCATAGGCTCTGGGAATTCTATTTGGAACAAGAGTTAACATCTTAACTGCAAGAATTTATGAAAAAGAAAACAATATATCTACCAAAATATACACTAATGATACAGTCGGCAATGAGGTGAATAATGGAGAGAAGGATGGAGAGAATAGAATGGAATGGAATACCAAGAACAAGGTGGTGTACAGCTCCTTATGTAGTTCATGATTAATGTAACTTAGCAAATCTCGTTCCAACTCCGGCCTCAAACCAACCACATCTAGTGACTTCGCATGAATGCATTTGGCCAATCCATCCTCTTAAAGTAACAAGAATGCCTTTTCCAAGAGTCACCACCATTCCGACAAAACAAAGAGGAGAGAATGGGAAGCGAAAAGGGCCTTAGTTAGGGGAAACACTTTTTAGTTCCATAACCAGTGCTTGTAGCCCAAGGAATTATTTTTTCTAAGGGGTGTGCTTTGAATTCTCACTGTGCTTTTTTTTCTTCCTTTTTTCTCTTTTTTTTTGTTTTTGTTTTGTGTTTTTATGCATGAGAACCACACCATGCAAAGACTTATTATTTTTATTGTCTTAGCTTCCAATAATTAGGTAACGTCGGAATGGAAAGAAAACTCAAGAAGAAAACATCCAAGCACCTAAGAGAATGGCCAATACAAAAGCATCAAGTTCCCTTGAAGTCACACCCTTTTCAATCCTTGAGTCTTTCCTTAGTTTGAGAAATGCCTAGTCACCGATTCGTTAAATTTCTTATTAGAAAAGGACTGATCATTTTCAAGCCGAGAGAGACCATATAGTGTAGTGGATGGATAGATGAAGTGAACTCATTGCCTATCATATCAAAAGAAACATACCTTAGTATCAACATTGTGACTTAAAGGTAAAAACCAAACATTAGTAATCAACATGAAAATAGTTCATACCATCATGAAGAACACTTATTGGGTGAAAAACTTATAGGGTGGATCACACAAACACACACACACACACACAAAATGGAAAAGTATAATGATGTTGTAAAAAAAAAAACAAGAAAAGTTAAAGAAATTTGTAAAACAAAAACAAGAAAGGTTAATGAAATTTGTAAAACAAAAATGTGTAAGACAAAAACATGTAAAACAAAAATGTGTAAAACAAAAACATGTAAAACAAAAATGTGTAAAACAAAAATGTGTAAAAAAAAAACTAAAAAGAACTGAGGGCCCCAAATGACTAGCATAGGTGGCCATCTCCCCCATGACTGAATTGTAAGGGAGAGATCTGAAATAATGAACGTCTATTTGAATTTCGTAGAAGTGCCCAACTTCTCCCAACTGATGTTCTTAGATTAAGGGGTGGAAGTTGGCGATGCTCATATTCCAATGTGTCTATGCCTTCATTGTTGGCATGGGTTATTTTCCCAGTTCGTTCCATGCATGTTGGTCGGTTGCTCTTTTGACTAGCTTTCAATCACAAGGTATCTACTACTTATGTGGTTGCTACATACAGGCATCTTTGTCTCATAGTTTCAAGGGCACACCTGTTACATGGAGGAGATGCTGTGCATTTCTCCATGTCATCACCTGATGAATCACTATATGTGATGCATGGAACTTTATTCTTCTCGATCTTTCCATAAATATTTATCTTAGATATCTACAAGGAAAGATTGTAGATCCCTAGGTACGCATCTACTATACTTAGCCATGACCTTCCCATTATAATTGGGAAGTCCCCTTCATTGTTGTTGACCTCTATCACCAGAAAGTCAGCTGGGTAGGACCAACCACACATAGTGGTAACAATGTCCTGCACCAATCCCAAGGGAATGGTGATGGATTGGTCTACCAGCTCTAGTTGGATGTTTCTCTTCTTAAGTTGGGGTAGGTTCCAAGCTTGATCCATCTCTCATGATATTATATTGATTTCGGAACCTGAGTTAAGAAGAGCCTTATGTGGTTCATTCCTGGTATTTGTAAATAAATTAAGGGGCTTCTAGGATCAGTTAGTTTCCTGGGAAGGTGGCCTATCTTGATCCAGTTGGTTACGGTATGCGTTATCATAATCGTATGCGTACAGCTCTGTTGTTGGACTGAAGGGTGCTCCGAAGTGTTAGATGGTGGAGGAGTAGTGGTGGACTCAATTGCTTGTTGTTGTGAGAGTTTGTCTGGGCTTTTGGTTTTGAAGAAAGATCTTCTATTTTTACAATTGTCAGAACCAGCATCAGGTTGAATGTTTATGGCTCTTGTAGCATGGCGTTGTTGTGGTTGAGTGGGGAGTTTCCCTTGCATTGTTGGAGCAGGAGGTGTTGTGGGAACTACTGGTGGAAGAGGTGTGGATGGCGTTGGAGGATGGTGAATATGTGTGGTGCCTCTCGGAGGAGAAGGAGTCCTCCAAAAGTACTCCCGAACTTGGTAGTAACGTTGGGGAGTTATGTGTCTCATAAAGTCACTTGGAGAAACTGGCTGCTGCACATAATATCCATAAGGATCAGGGTGTCGGTAAGGGTACTATTGTGTCAGTGGTGGCATCCCCCATGACTGTGGGTATTGCCACTATTGATGCTATCCGATGGGTTGTGGTGGAGTTCCACTTGGATAGTACGTTAATGGTTGGTGGAACTGCCTTGGGTTACCTTGAGGATAAGGTAACCTTCAGGGTGTTTGCCGTTGGTTGAGTCTTGGGTTAAGTGCATACACCCTAGACTCCTGTAGATGTGAGATGATTGGATAACATCCCTTGGGATGATCATAATGGTAGATCTCACATCCACCGTCATCATCTATGTCTGAATCCACAACTTCATCGGAGATAGTAATTTTCCCCTTACCCTTGTTATGTGCAGGGCCTGAATTTCTTCACTTTGTCTTGTCCTTGTCACTATCTTCTTCCACCTTAGACTCTTCTACAATTTTTAGGATAGTTTCAAGTTTGGAGTTTAAGGAATCCCACAATTGATCCATCTTAGCTGATACTTATGTTGTTAACTCTCTGCTTCCTTAATGAGTGTCCTGGGAAATAAATTTAGTTTCTTCCACTCATTCTCAATGTTTTGCAAGGCATAGGCATCATGGAATGCCTGTAAATGATGCTGCGGATTAGCGTTGTATCCACCTTCAAATCATGGGATGTTGTTCATGTCTAAGCATTTGATCTGACTATCTTTTAAATGCCTTGTGGGAATTCTTACTGCCTCCGTTATATTGAGCATACTTTGGGTGGCAAGTAGGGGCTTGTCATGATCATCTCTTTCATGACACCTATGATGTCTTCGTTGTTCCCTACTTTCCCTTCGTTCATGCCCTTGTCCTCTCTCTCGACTCTCTCATCGAGGTCTCTCATTTTTCTTACCTTTATCCTCTCCATTATGCTCTTCATGATTACGCCCAGAGGTGGAAGAAGAGGGTGAGTGATGTGAAGAAGGGGAAGAAGAAGGAAAACCATCGCCATGACGATGCTTCTTACCTTCTCTTCGGTGGTTTCGGCCCTGCTTGTGGTGACGATCTAAGTGCCCGTCCTTGTCTTTTGTTGTTGTTCCCTCTGTGAACAGTTGGTGTTCATGGGCATTAAAACCAGGGTTATGTATCATGGATCATAAGTTCTGATACCCAACCTCCTCACCATCATTAGGAGGGGAAACATCTCTTGATAGCGAACCAGTTATAAGTGGTTCACCATCTCTAGTTTCACTGAGGATGTGTGGGACCTCTTTTCCCTTCAATAGTGTATGTTGGCTCTCCTACCTTGAGTCCCTCATACATTGTAAAGCTGAGGGATGGTAATCCCTCATGTAAATCACCCATAATGTATTCAGCATAAAATTCTGTCATGCTGATCTGTGCCAAAGCACAGAGAAGCATGTTAGGGACTGTCCGATCTAGAGGTAAAACTATGTTACCATTCAGATCTCTCCATCATAGCTATTCATCTTGATGGAAGATAAAAGCAAAATTGGGAATATTCTCATCGAGATGAGTATATTCCATCCTATATTGATGAGGAATCGACTGTTTTAGGTTATGTGTTTTTGATTACTGACTATTTCGTGTATAGTCCTTAAGTGGTGAGTTTCTCTTATGAGAAGAAGAAGAAGACATAGTGTTTTATAGGTGTGCTAATTACTGTTATATAATTTATCTTTAATTAACTTGAAGGTTTGTTTAGGATCCCAACGATGTGAGTGATATCCTATGTTCAATTCAACGCACAAACACTTAGTCCCCGATAATGGTGCCAATGATGAGTGGCGAGATACCCCTACACTCAACCATACGAATACGAGTGTAGCATGTGCGATCTGGTCAAAATTTGTAGACTATGTGCCTACACGCCCCATGGAACACTTAGGGTTAATTATTCGTTATCTTCCCTGACTTACTTGTAGTTGTTACAGTGTATGGTTAAGTAAGTCCGAGGTATATGATTTTTATAACTTTTTATGTTTTATGTCTCCTATGCTAACAAGGTGAAGGGTTGAGAAACTAATTACTAATTCTAACTAATGAACTAAGTCTAAATTAACCTAGTGTCAGCATCCATTCCCACTTACCGTACACACCCTAAACCGATGCAACCGTGGCTACCAAATGCTAATCGTTGTTGGGATCACCACACGTAATGCACATGCTCAAAGTGGTCATACTGAGGCACTTAACTAGGAGGAAATGGTAAGAGAATCTAATCTAGCCTAAGTGCGATGAGCATTCGTTTCTTGATTATCCATACACATCCTTAAATGCTCGTAATCAAGTCGTACCCATTTCGTATTAATAGGAGATAAAGGTGAGAGAGAAAGCAATAAATAACAGTAAATAAAATCCTATTCCATGCACTACAAGGTTTATCCTGAAAGTTCATCTTTATTGTCGTACACAACTTGTGTTCAGGTACAATGTTGCTCGGGTAAAGATCCGTTCACTTTAGGACTCCTATTGTGGGCACATGCAAAATATTCTATCTCTGGAGTGATCAATTTGCCAAAGTTTCCCTACTTCTAGCCTAGGATGAGGAAACAAGGGAGAGCTACCTCTTATTTATAGATATGACGGTGCATCGCAATATCGCGTACTCAATATTGTAGGGGATGACGCGATATCGTGGCCTATGCGATATTGCATCTCATCATCCTCCATCATGCAAACTTAAGAAAAGAGTGTTTTGGTAGCATCTCCTGTAGTGGAAATTTTGTTTTTCCTCCTCTTTTATTGTGTATCTCTCTCAAATCTTCTTAATATTATTGTTGGATACATATGAACATTTTTTGCTATTCTTTTAGAGAGCTAGAAATTTAGCATGTTTCAATTATTTGTATTTTAGGAGTTTCAATTATTTCAATATTTCATAGCTTTACTTATCCTATTTCCTATGCATTGTAGTTAGTTTAAAAAATTTAATCTTATTCCATTTCAATTTTATCTCATATGGTTTCAATTCCCAATTCATTTTCAATGTGTTTCAAAGTGTTTTTTGAAATTCCTTCAAGGTCTATTTCAGACACTTGAATTGATTGATTGATTTCTTTCAAAGAATGATGATCCAAAGTATGTTCTATATAGTTTTGGATAAATCATTGAATTATATATAGGTTGGTATCAAGAAAGTTAGAGAAAGAGTTCAGAAAAATTATGGTATTGTAGGTTTGTTTGTGCTTATCAAAAAATGGGAAAATCTAGATACCACAGAAATATTGGTTTGTAATGCAATTTTCTAGAGAGATTTTACTATCTATTTTTATTGTATATTATCACACTTTTCATAATATTTTCAATGGTGTAGCATATGAATTATAATTCATTTGTTTAAAGAGATATGAATTTTTTATTATTAGTGTCCAAAAATAGAAAACTTGAATATTTGTTTCACACCAGGCCTTCTAATGTGCTAACTTTGACATTTATAAAAACATAAAAGAAAATTTATTTAAGAGTTATATGAGGGTCTTGTGAAAGTAAATGATGAATATTTCATGGTCATTGCAAATGAGAAGATAATTTTTTTTGTATATTCTAATAGAGTTTGACCCATCTTATTAATACTACCATTTGCAGAAGGGGGGTTGGTTGCTGTCAGACCCCAAAAAGAGAATTTTATTAATTAAATGAGATTAAGTAAATCATCAACATGTGAACATATTGATGGTTAAATTGGAAGAAGAACAATGACAAATGCAAATATTGAAGGAAAACATCTTGATACATAATCCTTCACCGGGTGTGGGAGTACATTCCAAAGAGCAACCTCATGTTGGGAATCAATAAGAACTGCGAGTTAATAAGACCAAGAGAACAAAAAAGAGCTAAAAATGCTCAAAATTATGATGACACATTCTGATGTAGCAAATCAAGATTGGGAAGAGTGCACAAATTGGTGTATTTTCTCCAAGGCTATAAACAATAAAACAATTGATTAGTATCACACTTTAACTTAGAAGTGTGAGATAAAATTTGAAAATGCATAAGGCAAAGAATTTGAAATTTTTCCATAATAGTTAAATGGTTAGAGTTGGACGAATTAGTGCTTTGGAAAAAAATAGTGCATTTGCGCTTCCATATATAGTAAAGAACAAGGGGCCTAATAACTTCCTAAAGAAACTGAAGGTTAGCAGAGGCGATGGCTAGAAAGCTGAACAAGATATCCTCATGGGAAAAATTGCATGAAGGGAAAACTTTAGAAACCCACTCCCATGAAGACTGAGTGAAAGGGAAATGCCAAAAAACATGGACAAAATCATCAAGACCTCCACAGAGAGGGCAATTAGGGTTTGGAATCCCAAGGTATTCACGATGTTTGCCAATAGGAAGGCCTTGATGAAGGAGGCACCAAAGAAATTGTTTAATTTTTGGAAGAGTTGGAAGGCTCCAAACTCATGAGAAGAGGGAGAGCCAAAACTATTCATACTCTTCTTTGTGCCATGATCTATTACAACGATTGACAATCATAGAGGAATCATGCAACAACTGAAAGGACACATGTGGTTTATAGGGAAGAAGGTTTGATCCATTAATCCACTGAAGACCATGGAAGATACTAGGAACTGAAGCATCTAAATGCAAGTATTGATGAATGAAGTGATGAAGTCTGTTGAGGAAATGGTGCATAGTTCTAGAAGCCCCATATAAGTTTTTGAACATATCCCAAGTAATCCACTGATTGGTGAGATGAAGACATCTAAGGGAAATAACTCCCTATTGAAACCAAATGGTGGCTGTCTTGGCTTTTGAGGTGGATAGAGGAGTAGGTGATAGGGGCAGCCACCAAGGGAAAATATTAGAAAGGAGAGTAGGATTGATATGAACATTATTCCAATTCACATGAGAATGTAAGACCTGCCAAGCCTTCCAAATTCTTTTGAAAACATGTGTTCCAGGAATGATAATTTCATGAGGAGAAAGGATCCAATTAATAGGGTGGATACCCTTCCAGATGGACTTATTCTTAGGGAATGCTTGTCGAAGCCTTAAATGAAGAAGATTCCCAATAATATTGGGGGCATCCAGGTGCTGAACCAACCACTTAGCAACAAGGGTGAGATATTGATTAAAGGAGTTCAAAAGGCACAAACCATCTTTGTTCTTAGGAAGAGTTACTATATTCCAGGCAACACAATGAAAGCCTTTTTGGGAGTCTTTAGATGACCACATGAAGTCTCGAAATAATCGTTCAAGCTTTTGATAAGAAGCATGGGAAGGGGCCCAACATGATAAATAATAAACATGGATAGAGGCACAAATAGACTTATAGATGAGATACTTACCAGCGAGGGTGAGGTTGGTTTTCCATTTTTCAATTTTCCTTTGAATTCGAGAAAGTACTTGGTCCTAGAGCTCTGAAGTTGGGCCTCTAAAGCGAAAAGGGATTCCCAAAAGCTTAATGATTTCATGATCTTGAGTACGCTTCCAACTATAATTGGGTCAATATCTGTAGTTATTGGTGAAGCTATAAATTGAGGATTTATGCCAATTTATAATAGATCTAGAGAGGGAGCAATATTGCTCTACTCGAGACAAGAGGCACTGCACATTAACAACATTGTTTTGAATAAGGAAAAAGGAGTCATCAGCGAAATGCATATTGAGGAGCTGATGTTGAGGAGAAGATAGATGAACCTTAGATAAAACATTATTTTGAATATCCAAGTTGATTTGATGACAGAGAAAATCAGCAGTAATGATGAAGAGGTAAGGAGTAAGAGGGCAGCCTTGCCTAACAGACCTATGAATAGAAAAGAAAGAAGTGATGCTAAAGGTAGTCTCGATTCACGCAGTAGCATATGAGAATAAGCATTCTACCATATGAATGAACTTAGGGCCAAAACCCAATTTAGTCATGGTTTTGATGATGAATTCCCACTTAATGTTATCATAGGCTTTAGCATAGTCAAGCTTCATCAGGAGGATATCATAACCCTTGTCCTTAGCCCACTTAAGACCTTCCCAAGTAGCCACCATGTTATTTAATATGTATCTTCTTGGGAAAAAGCTAGTCTGTTGGGGGGAAATAATAAGGGCAAGGATTTTCTTTAATCGAAAAGCCAAACATTTAGCCCAAATTTTGTAAACCACATTAAGTAAGGTGATAGGTTGCCAATTGGAGATACAAGTAGGATCTCCTGATTTAGGGAGAAGACAAATAATCCCTTGGTTTAAGATTGGTCCCAAAGAACCAGTAAGTGTAGCCTCTTTGATGACATGGTAGAGGTCAAAACCTACCAAATCCCAATGCTTTTGGAAACATTTGACTGGAAAACCATCATAACCAGGGGCTTTCCCAAGGCTTAGGTTAAAGCAAGCCTGTCGAAGCTCAGCAGGAGTAATATCGGCTTCTAAAATTGTAAGCATAGAAGAATTAACTAATCTAGGATAATTTAGAGTGGTGGCCGCGAAGGATGTGGGATCCATAGGAGTAGTGGTGAATAAGGCCTCAAAGTGTTCCTTTAGATAAGAGAGAAGACTATTTTGGTCAGTGATAATGGATCCATTTATGGAGAGTTTATCTAAAGAGGGCGAAGGGGAGGACCGTTTAAGGTACTTAAATAATTCCTTACAGTGCTCATCTTGAATTTTTAGCCAAGTAAGTCAGCTTTTAATCAAGGCACCTTGTGCCTTATATGCTTCCCAATGTTGAAAGGAAATATGGGCTCTGGCAAGCTCCCCTTGTAGGTGACTATTGAAGGGATCATTAGTTAGTTTGGTCGTAAGGTGCTCAATGGAAGAGCATATGTTGGTGTACTCTTGTTGAGATCGAGAGGCAACTTCCTTACCATAATGACGACCAAGATTCATAACTCTACTAGTAGTCCAAAGCCACTAGTGGATCCAACCCTTTGGACCTAAGGGTCTAGGTTTAGCATTCCAAAGGCTAGAAAGAAGATGTTGGGCAGGAGGAGAAGAGAAACATTGACTATGTAGCCTAAAGAGATGATAATTTCATCATTGGTGGTCATTATGGATCTACATAGATAAAGTAATGGGAAAATGATCAGATAAGGTTGCGTGTTGGTGGGATTTAGTAGTAGAAAGGGTCTACCAAAAAGAAAGAGTGGAAAAATAATATCTATCTAATTGACTATAAATGCGAGCCTACCCCTTACGAAGGTTGTTCCAAGTGAAGCTATTTAGAGAAGCACTAGCAGTGTCTGCGATGCTGTCTGAAAGATAAAAATGTTTCTTAAAGTTTGATCAAGCTTAATATTCGTGATGATGAAGTTGAGAGAAAACACCCCCAAGCTTATCATGAGAGAATTCCATCATGTTAAAATCACCGCAAAAAATCCAAGGAATAGAAGGGAGACTATGAGTGAGTTCATGCCACAGTTGGGCCCATTCGGTAGAGTCATTAGGAGCATAAATAGAACAAACTCCAAAGGGACCATGTAATGAGGAGAAAATGGCCTAGGCCACTTGGTGACCTAAATCGGACCCATGCTAAAGGAGTTTGTCTTTCCAATACGCTGGAAAAAGAATGGTTGCTCCACCTTTGCCACACTCATGAGAAGTAGCAAGAACAGAAGAATGGGGGAGAAACTAATGGGTTGAAAGAGATAATTATTCAGTTGAGATCTTGATTTCTTGGAGAAGGAGGAAATCCAAAGTGAGATTTAGACTAGAGAGGAAGTTGCTGGCTCATTTGCAATGAAGCCTATAAGTTAGGCCTTGGACATTCCAAGATATGAGGTTCATGAAGAAGCTCTAGATGTTTTGAGTGACAGGGCAATAGAAGGATCAGGGTTAGGAATGTTAGTTGGCATAGTAGTGGAAAGAATAGCAAAGGAGTTGCCTATATTAACAGTTAAAGTTGGGTTAGTTTTAGGTGAAGGAGAGGAAGGGGGAGTAGTGGTTTTAGATGCTTTGGCCCTTTTCCTTCCCCCTACCATTACAAACTCATCACGTAAAAATGAATCTCTGACTAATTTTGAGTGGATGATTGGTGCCTTAGACTTGGCCTTAATGAAAGAATGAGATTGGAAGACTCTTGCCTTGAAGGGAGCAGAAGAGGAAGAAAGGTGTGGAGCATTGTTAGAAGTAGAACTGAACTTAATGGGGGCAAGTGGTGGGTTAGGTTGAGGAGTGACTACAAGATTGGATTTGGGAGGATTGGTTTGGGATTTTTTCTTAGCTAGAAAGGGATAGGTAGAAATGTGGTGCTCTGCTCGATGGAAATAGCTACAAGAGTTGGGGAGATAAAATAGTCTACCTTTTGAGTAAAAAATTTGCCTCCATCTCCTAAGGTTAAAGTGTTTTTATTTTGGAAAATTTCAAGTTCGATACAGTAGTGACGAAAGTGAGCCCCATTAACATCAATTCCATGGTCAAAGATGACTTGACCTAAGGTGCTAACTATGTCTCGCTCAATAGATGAAAATATTAAAGGAAGATTAGGTAGCTCTACATAATAAGGGATAATATTAAAGGCTAGGTCTGTGACATTGAAATCAAATTTCTAGGCTCAGGCAATAAGTGTAGCATTATGAGCAGGAAAAATCCAAAGAGAGAGAGCTTTCTCAATGTGAGAAGCCTCAGAAAGTTCAGCGAGGAAAAAATTACGAGCATAGTATCGAGCATGTAAGACCTATATCCCATGGGTTTGTAAAATATTTTTAATATGAAAATTGATGCTTAATGATCAAGGTAGATAACCCACTATTTGAAAAAAAATAAAGTGTGTAGAAAAATATTGAGAAACAAATTCAAAGATGTCTTCAGGTAAAATAAAATCCAAAGATTCTGAGTTGGGAGAACTTTCCTGAGGTGAAGAAGTAGCAGCCATTGAGGATTTGTCCATACCCATGTCCATTTGACTGGCTTAGCATTGGTAATAATGTAGTAGCAGCCTTGGCTCAACCAGCAGCAATAGCACCATAATGCAGACCACACAGCCCACTGCAACCACCACCCCGCAGCCACGAGAGTGCGACGCAACAGCCCAAGAAGCCAGAATCCCAGGGCACCACGGTAGCAAAAAAAAACTACAGCAAAAAACCAAGACCAAAAGTCAAAGAACCAAATGCAGTGGATAACCAAGCCAAATCTGAGGAGCCGCAGCATAGCAACTCATGCGGACCCTGTGAACTGGAGACCGTGGTGCAGCCCCACGTGCAACAGAGAAAACTGGGTGAACTGCCACCCAACGGTCAGCAGTGAGGGTCCAATGGGTAGAAAATGCTAAACCAATTCAAACAAACCAGCCATCTGTAATGCCTATGAGGTTAATTTTCGAAAATTAAGATTAAGAAGAGATCAATTACCTTGGGTGACTGATTCAATTATAGGCCCCATGTCTAGTCATGATCTTTAACAATGTCTAAATTGCCAACATTATCTTGCCACTTAATAATTTTTATTTATAATGAACCTATCCTTACATTAAAAGTTTTACAATACATACTAAAACGTTTACTAAAACTTCTAGAATTTCTCTACCTAATAATTGAAAAGGATAGTCACAAGATAACTCTATAGAATCATATAATGTAGCATCCTAATGGAAAAATAGCATATGCTAAGGAAACCATAACCACTTGATTTTCTCACTAACATTGCAATGTCATGAGAAGGTATGCCTCTTCACCCTACCCTTGTATTTCTTGCAAAAAATTTAATAAATCTAGGAACTACAAAATCTACAGAACTACCATCTTTATCAAGTTTCAAAAAAACCAAAAACATCAAATCTATTAAAGATACCAATACTATTTAATGAAATAATTTTATTTATAATACTATCATCTATATTAAGAAATCCATAGCTTAAAGGACCTATACATTTTTTGAATAATTTTTGGAATACTACTTATTTGTAATTACTGCCATGTTCTAGCATTTAGGTATGTTATAAAACTCTTTTCATGAGCTATCTTAAATCTTTTTCATTATTTAACTCTTTTGGTAAGTTTCCTTTGAGTAAGTTCCTTATTTATCCAAATGCCTTTCCTATTTTCAATTTACTTGAAGTCACTTTGATATCTCCAAACATGGTCTCTATCTTCTACATTATGAAACTTAATAATTATATGATAAAAATTTTCACATCATTCACTTGGCATCTTAAAAATTTTATTAATGCTTACAGAAGTTATATGGACATCATCTATAAGTTTTTTAACTTTCATAACAAAACATTTTTACATTTCATTCTCTCTCTATGAGATACCTATAAATCATAATTTTTTTCCTTTATTCTTTTAATGGTTCATTTTCCTTGATAATATTTAAATAGAAATGTTTTTACCTTCTAAAGTTTTCCAAATTTTTTAATATAATGCTTATTTTACAAAATTATGAACTTAGTTAGGATTAGAATATAGAATTTACTCTTGAATATTTCATTTTATTAAGTCATAGAACATCCTCATGAAATCATCTTTTATCATGGATTTCCATCATCAGTTTCTTGTAATATTTATCAAATGAAGATGTAGAAGATCATGAGTGTAGACTATAAATTGATAAATAGCTTCAACCTTTACTGGTATAATCTCTACAAAAAGTATAATATCATATTATATTTGTCTCTTCACTTTAGATTCATTGAAAAAATCTTATGTGTTTATTCTATTTATTTACAATATTTATTTGATAGAGAAGGACCTCATACAACACATCCAAAGAATAGTAGGTTGAATAATGTCATGATAATAAAGCTTTCTTTAGATATCACAAGTTACAATAGATTCCTTCTTATATTTACTTTGTAAAGAAAATAATACTTTCATTCTATTTAAATATGTATTTCATAGTCCCACACCTACCTACTAGTGAGTTGGCTCATTGATAGGTAGGTGTGACATCCTATCCCCAGATGTCATGGAAAACATCAAATATACAATATATGAGACATTATGTGTACAAAGAAAGTATACCAAATGCGAAATATATGTGATATTTGACATTATGTATAAAATAAATAATAGGAAAAATGCAAAAAGAGAAAGAAAAGAATGCTTTATTGATATGGAATAACGTATTCATATTGTGCTTTGAGAGTGTTTATTTGGGTTTTCTTCCTTTAACATCTATCCCTTAGAGGCAATCTAGCACTACCAACATAGTTAGGCTTATAATCCAAGTAGAAGGAATGGGCAGTCGATTCCCTGTTCCACTCCACTTGGCTCTCATAACTTGCTTATATTGACTCTGCCACTTCATGCTGGCATGACCTCTAACCTTAGGTATAAATACCTTAGGTCAAACCCCCAAAGGTCACCTTAAGAGACACATCCATTATTACAACATGTCCTTTCAAGTCTTAATCACAACTACGCTTTCAGGTCTTGTTAAGATAACAATAACACTTGTTATGAAGAGACACCATCATCATTAGGCAACAACATCATTTGGGAATAGGTATGTGACAACATGGATGAGATTTAAGAACATGTAAGCATGATTGATGATGGTGATTTGATATATATGCATTAACATCATAGTATTAATGACCTCTTAAAAACGTTTGTATGCTCTTTGTGCAATTTACTTGACATGTAAATACTAGTGATAATGAGTTAACCATTGATGTTTTTAAATTTGGGCCCATTAACTAGCACCCTAGTCACTGTTTTAAATATCAATTTTGATGAAAAAATTCTAATTATTGAAACTAGAGAGCATACTAGTTGAGGGTGACATGGCAAAGGTGATGTTGCAAAAGGTTTTGATAGTGTAGTATTTGCACAGGACTATGGACAAATGTTTTTTTAATAAAAAAACCACAAAGATAAAAATATTACAAAAATATAGTGAGTTAGAATGTAGGAAGTACAAAATAATAGGATGAAATAAAATACTTATAAAAAAATTAGCATTCAATGATGATGTATTAATGGGTGATGGGTACTAGTAGATAAGAGCTAGGGTAATGGAAAGTTAGATAGGTGCACAAGTGGTGGTTAGAATATGGCTTATGTACCATTATCATCATAGTTTAGGGGTAGGGATGCCTAGTTAAAAGCCATGTGATTTAGTATATCATCCTCCTAAAGATCCATTAGTTACAACTTCCTAGTATCGTTGTAGGACAATGTGTCATTTGGATGGAGAGTGATGAGCACTGGGAACTTAGAAGGAGGGTTGAATAAGTTATCCTTATTTTAAATAACTACATCCACCAAAAAGCACACATAATTTTTACATGGTTCCCCAACTTGGATACCTCCACACTTGGAGGGTATAATCCTTGTACACCTCTAGACTTTACTCCTTAGAAAAATGTGGTTTAGAGGTCACCACAACCTTCACAAATTTTGAGCTCTACAAAGAGTGTTTTGATGCTATGAACACACTTAATGTTACAAGGTATTAATAAGCTCAAAATTTGGTTTTAAGGATCCCATAAGCTTTAAAAAGTGTGAGCTCTACACCAAAGTATTTCATCATTGTGAATGCACTTGACCCCTCAAGGTCTCAACAAGCTCAATGAAAATGCCTTTTTGCAAGAAGGACATCAACCCTAGAAAGTTATAAAGAAAGAAAAAAATTAAGCAAAGAGTGTAACTAAATTTACAAATTCCTTGCAATTAAGCTCATAATTCATATAATAAAATACAATTAATGAAATCAATGAAGAACAAAGCCAATTCAATTTGGAGTAGAAAAAGATAGATATTCGATGAATAGTACTTGCATATTTTCCAAAAATTCCACTTTTTTTTTATATCCTTGAGTTTTCAAAATCTTGTTAGAATTCATGCAATGGTTAGGAAATGGCTAATTGGGACATACCATTTGAGGTTGATATGTCTATCTAAAAAGACCTCCAATTCTAGTGAGACATCTACTTGGAAAGTAAGATGTCTATCTTGAGATGTCTTAGATAATATGTCTTTGCAAGGATTGAGACATCTGTTGCCAATCTGGGGCATTTGGCCTATAATTCATCTTCGAACTCTAGATAATTTCTTTGACATTTTAACATCTTGGAAGTCCTTGGAACATCTTCATTTGGCTTGTAAACCTCATTTCTATCCCAACTCTTATTTTAACATCCTAGCTCTCATTTTGTCATCCCAACTCAGCTCTCATTTAATCATATTGTCATTTGTTATTTCTTAGCCTTACAAGACTTCAAACAAATTTCCACATTTTCCTTTTTCTAAAATTTTGACATACCAAAATGTCAACAATCTTCTCCTTTTTGGTAATGTTCAAAACTTTGATAAAGGGGTTAGTATAGAACATATAGGAAGCATAACATCATACTCCCCCTTTTTGGATATTAACAAAAAGTCATTTCCAAAGAAACCCCCCCTCAATATATGTTAGAAAGCTTACTTTTATTTTTGGTTTATATAAACATTTCTATATTTGTATCATTAGTTTTATTTTACATAAGGACAAAAATTTTTACTTTATAGGACAAGGTCCTATTCCCATGTTGTTGCAAAGAGTTGTGAGTTAATGTTTATTGAGAGATTTGGTAAAAGAATAAGGAAGTTTTATATGGCTAGGTTGGTTATATTCTCATATGAAATGATGATGAATTTCAATGTGTTTTGTATGAAAATGTTGACTAGGGTTCTTTGTCATGTCAATAGCATTGCTATTATCACAAAAGCTGGGTGTAGATAGGGATTTAATCCCTAGATCCTTAAGAGTTTCCTTCATCCATAAAATTTATGCATAACAACTTCTTATTGAAAGGTATTCTACTTTTATTGTAGAGAGTGCTGTAGATGTTTGCTTCTTTGTTGCCCATGATACGAGACATTTTCCTAGAAAAAAGAAATTTCCATTGGTGCTCCGATGATCATCTGTACAACCTGCCGAATCTACATCACAATATCCAGAAAGATCAAGAAAGGAGTTCAATGAATACCAATGTTACGAGTTAGTAGTACCTTTTAGATATTGAAAAATTCATTTAATAGCTTTTACATGAGACTCTTTGGGATTCCCTTAATTCCTTGTACAAATTCCAACTCTTAAGGCTATATCAAGTCTACTAGTAGTTAAATAGAGTAAGCTACTAATCATACCTCTATAGAGCTTGAGATCAATAGGCTTTTCTTAATCATCTTTGGTAAGATTGAAGTTTGCTACCATAGGTGTAGTTTTTGCCTTCACATTTGCTAAGTTAAGTTTGAATAATTGATCTTTGGTGTACTTAGTTTGATAGATGTAGGTTCCACCTCTTGTTTGATTGATTTGAAAGAAAAGAAAATTATTGAGCTCTCTCATCATGCTCATTTCAAACTCTATTTGCATAACATTTGAGAATTTATTGCATAAAACATCATTAGTAGCTTCAAATATAATATCATCAACATAAATTTGCACAATAAGTAACTTATTACCTTCGTGTTTAAGAAATAAGGTAACATCTATCCTACCTCTTTTGAAACCATTAGATATAAGGTACTCTGAAAGTCTATTGTACCAAGATCTAGGGGCTTGTTTGAGCCCATAGAGAGTGTTCTTAAGTTTAAAAATGTGATATGGATTAATAGGATCTACAAACCCTTTGGGTTGCTCAACGTAAGCTTCCTCTTGGATGGTTCCATTCAAAAAGGCACTCTTCACATCCATTTGATATAACTTGATGTTTTTAACACTTGCATAGGCCAAAAGAGGTTTTATAGATTCAAGTTTTGTAACAGTGGCAAAGGTATCATCAAAATAATTTCCTTCTTGCTAGCTATAACCTTTGGCAACAAGTCTTAGTTTGTTCTTATTGATGGTTCCATTCTCATATGTCTTGTTTCTAAAAATCCATTTTGTGCCAATAATTTGTTTGTGATTGGGTTTAGGCATCAATTTCCACACATCATTTCTAGTGAATTGATTTAGTTCTTCTTGCATAGCTAAAATCTACCCTTCTTCTCCTTTTACCTCTTTGAAATTTTTTGGTTCTAGTTATGAAATATAGGCATCATACGCACATATTTCTTTTGTTTAGCTCCTAGTTTGGATTCCATATTTTACTTTTTTGATAACATCATTAAGAGAAGGTGATTTACAAAGTTTAGGCATTTTGGGTTAAGTTGGAGATGTCTCCTCATGTTAACTTTCTATTTCTAAATCTTTATCAATTTGAACTTGGGAAGTGCTAGATAAGTTTTGGATAGGAACTTCTTCATCATTATTTTGTGGAGTAGTACTATCACTATCATCTATTTTGACATTTATAGTTTCTTCCATAGTATTAGTTCTCTTGTTGAAGACTTTATATGGCCTACTAATTGTTGGATATCCTAGGAAAATTCCCTTTTTAGTTTTAGGATTGAATTTTCTCAAGGAATCTTTATCATTAAGAATATAAAATTTTGAACCAAAAACATGAAAATAAACAATGGATGGTTTTCTACTAGTCCATAATTCATAAGAAGTTTTAGTGATGAATATTCTTACTAGAACTTTGTTCAAGACATAGCATGCAACATTTACTGCTTCAACCCACAAATGGTAAGGAAGATTTTTGTCATTTGATATAGTTCTCCCCATTTCATTCAAGATCCCATTTTTTCTTTCTACTACACCATTTTGTTGAGGAGTCATGATAGCATAAAATTGAAGTAGAATGCTACTCATTTGACAATATTATTCAAACTTAGCATTCTTGAATTCTCCTCCATTGTCACTTTTGATGATTTTGATACCATAACCTTTTTCATTTTATTACAAATTCTTAAGAAATGATCAAATACTTCATCCTTGTTATATAAGAAGGCAACCAAAGTGAAATAAGAGAAGTCATAAAAAATAGTTAGAAAATACCTTTAATTTCCCAAAATAAGAGTTTGCGAAGGACCAACCAAATCCATGTGAAGTAAATCTAAAGAATGAGAGGTAGAGATGCAATTTTTCTTACCAAACCTTACCCTTGTTTCCTTTCCTTTCTGATAAGCTTTACAACTATTTAGGGTGAAATCTTTGAGTTTGGGTAATTCTTGAACCATTTCTTTTAACACAAGAGTTTGAAGAATTTATTTGTTTATGTGGCCTAACTTTCTATGCTACATATGAACATCATCTATGTTGTTGATCAAACACTTAGATGAAAAATTAGGATTTTACCAAACATAGTAGTATAAACATTTCTTTTCTAGATCCCTTCAATAATAATTTGTCATAAAACTAGTTCTTTTACTGTACAAGTTTCTTTAGATAAAATAACATTAAAATTTAAATAACAAGGTTGACTAACACTAAGAAGATTAGTTTTTAGATCTTCAACAAATAATACTTGATTGATAGTAGGATAACCCATACCTTTGCCTCCAATACTACCAATACCTTTAATTGGAGCTTCCATGTCATCTCCAAAGGTAATAGTTTCATAATTCTATTTTAAAAAGTGTATGAATTGAGATTTATCTTCCATCATATGTCTTGAAAAATTGCTATCAAGGTACCATGTGCTTGTTCTAACAATAGAGAGAGTAACTTGAGAGATCATTTCTTATTCAAAGTTCTACGCTTTTTATTTCTAAAATTTCATTCCTTGCAAAGCACCTTTACAAGGCTATTTTCAAAAATACGAAGTGTAGTATTTCAACCATAAATAGAAACAAGCTTGAACATGCCCAAATTTCTCATAATATAAACAATGTATGTTCTTAAATCTAGCTACATTACCAAACATAAAATGATATTTCTTTAAATTTGCATAACCTAATGAAGATGCTTTGATGTGTAGATGTCTTTGAGCTCTATTTTCAAGGTTGAGCTTTTTGTCTAATATTTTTTATTAGTCTACTCAATAACACTTATGAATGACGAGGTACCCCTACACTTAACCATACAAATACGAGCATGCACGCACAATCCAGTTGAACTTTGTAGATGGGCTAGTTGTGGTATATAGATAGTTACATGTTGATCATAGTTTGATATCTTCTCACCTAGAATAGTATTTGCTTTGTCACATATGATTTAGTCTAGAGTGAGGTGTATGATGTGGTCGTAAACTAGTGCTACTCCTAGAGGCAATGGAAAATAACTTTGTTTTAAGCTAAGAGGGAATGAGAGAAGAGAATCTAATCTAGCCTAAGTGTGATAAGCATCTGTCCTTAATCATCTGTACACATCTTGAACCTCATGTATTACTTCTGGGATTACCAAGCATATATTACTTGAGCGCTCCTAGATACGCTACTGGGTTACCAAGTAGTCAAACTTAAATGCTCGTTTAAGTTGTACTCATTTTTCATTTAATAACAGGGATAGTAAATGAAGGGTAAGAAATATTAATAAGGAAAATAATAAATAACAATAATAGTAAGTAATTAAAACTAAGTGAATGCTACAATGATGAAGTAATCTCAATCTTTATTGCCAGTCATGTGTGCATCCAAGTATGTCACACTCGAATAAAGGTTTCGTACAATTACAATCATTACACTGTAGGAATGCACTAGGGAAAGAGTTAAGATGAACTAAAAATGAATAAAAAGACTCTACACTTACACCTACTAACTCTAACACCCCTTCCTATGCATCTAAAGGTGCATTTGAAACACCCCAAAATTCGAAGGCATGCTTGCTTCACTAGGTCTTTGCAATTTGTGCAATGTTACGGTAGTTCTTCAGGAGATGGATGCCCTGATGTTTAGAATGTCTAGTTTGGCAAGTTTTCTACTCTCAGTGTCAGCAGGCTAAACGGATTCTCCAAGATGCCCACTTGAGTAGTTCATCCAGCTGACAGCACACTTAGGAGCAGTGCGTAGAATTTCTGGCAATGCTCAGAACGTGCAAAATGCTTCAACAAGTTTTCTTAGTCAAGGAGTTTTGCTATGCTACGCTACACTATGTAGTGTAGCAGACTTTAGAAACATCTACAGAAGCAAAGTGCTACGCTATGCTATGCTACGCAGCATAGCACAGTGTAGCAAAAGCTAGACGATAAGTCCCCTTGCTTGACTTCAAGTCCTTCAACAATGTCTCCTTCCATCAAAAAGCAGTGAACTTGGCCAAAATTAGGTCATGTTTGCTGCTACGCTACGCTAAGATACATGGTGCAACGAGGCATAACAATTCTATGAAAGTGACAAAAGGCATCTTAAAGGGAGGGATCAACATGATTTGTAAGCTTCACAGTGCAAAAGCTAAATTTTTTAGATTGGCGATGTTTTTTGCAACTAAGGATGGCTGCTATGCTATGATACCCTACGTAGCATAGCATAGCATAGAAAAAATGCAATAAAAAGTCACAACATTGCAAAGGTTTCCAAGACATGTAGCAGGACATAATGCAAATTTTTTGCTTCGAGCCAATGGCTACACTACGCTACGCTGTGTAACAAGATGCTACGCTATGCCAAACATGCTACGCTTCAAAGCATAGCAAAGTGTGGGAAGTAGTTATGCTACATCAATGCACTTCACCTAATTACACCGTTGCTCTAACAACACAATTACAACGTGGTAGACTTGTAATTATAGCATGGTAGGCTGACCCAACGATCATGCAGACACATGCAACATAGATAGGTTAGCATAAGCCTAGGGCACATGGCATCAAAATTGCATCTTTCACGTGCCCTGGGCCCTATAAATATCCTAATGATCATCAAGGTCTAGGTCCAGTTTTTTGGCAATTGGGTCAACTAACAATTTTTTTGGTTGAAAAGCAAAAAAAAAAAAAAGTTAGCACCTTAACCTTGAGCATTGTAAGCTTTCTGTTTGACATTGTAAACAGTTAGCACTTAGTTGGCATTTTGTTCTGCTCTCTTCTACCACCTTGATAGCACTTTACATTGTTAATGACTAAGCCCGCATTCAAGCACACAGCTGTCTTGCTCTACACATCTTGGTTACTCTTGGGATCTCTGCACTTCTCAGTTCTATGCAACCGACTATATCCATTTTGACAGAGCAAAGTCGTAGCTTCGAAGTAGTGCATTTTTCTAACTACATTTCACTTTGTCTCCTATTTATTATTGCATTTTACACTATTTTCTATCTCTTTTACATTTAAGCATTGCTTTGTGCTATTAGTCTCATCTTCAAATCACATGTTGCAAAAGGTTATATTAACACCGACTAAGTCCTTGTTTGATTGACCAGACCATTCAAGGTGCCCCATTTCTATCCCATCCAGCACGACCCTCCCATGGAAATGGGGTTAAGACTATCAATGACCACTGACCCCTCTATGTTTTCCAATCGCTAACTTTTTCGGTTACTATAGGTTTCTGGCATTAGAAGGAGGGCCTTTTGGTGCCTTTTCTATGTGTCATGATAGTCCTATAAAGCTTCTGCACCTTGATACACATTAGCATAAACTTGACACCCATCTATGGTTGTTTATGTATTGTGCGGTGTAGATTGGTTGCCTCTATGGTTCCTCAGGAACCCTATTAGTCATAAAGCCTTCGATCACCAGTTGACTTGCCTAGTGTAAATGTGATACCCTCTTACAGTTGTTTACGCATCGTGTGGTATAAATCGGTCACCTCGATGATTCCTCGGGAGCCTGGCAAGACATAAAGCCTTTTTGATTGCTTTCCAATTCCTTTGTTTTTCTTGTCCACAAAACTGTTGAGCTTTCCAATTTCTTTACTTTCTTCCATTTGCAAAAATTCCTATCTTAGTAACAATGACTTCCAAAACTACTGCTGCTAATACCTTCAATGTCGAAGTTCCCATCACTGTTCAAGACATCATAGGTGCTGAACAACTGCTGAACCCAATGTTGGAAATACGTCGATCCCTCAGGATCCAAAACTGAGGACCTAAGGTCTTGGCCTAGCAACATTAGCACTATAACTTCCTCTATGCAAAGGTTCAAGCAAACCTACCTTTGGATGTACACGAGTTTGAAGGAAAATGTAGCTTCGAGTTCACTTATTGTGATAGGAAGGAGTTTGTTCCCACTCCTAGCAATTCCATACCTTTGACACAAACAAATCAAAGGCTTCTAGACTAGCTAATCTAGTTGGCTAGTCTTAGGGAGCAACAAGACACAGTGTCTAACCAGGATGATGCCTTCCAGGACGGATAGGAGGAACTTGATTCCCAATCCGATGAGGGAGGTCAAACCTAGAGTCCATTGATTTAGACTCCCCAACATACGATAATTTAGTGGCATCAACACAAGAAACATTAGATTGCTTTAAAGGAATGACAAAATCTTTGGACCTAGAAGGCGATAACATCACCGAAGATCCCCTAGTCGAAACCCCCATAACTACGTCAGATGGCGAGGTTAAAATTTTAAAACTAAGTACTCTATTAAATCCACAACTTGCCAATGACATAACTCGAGTGCTAAAAGAAAACATGAAAGCATTCACTTGGTCTTACACTGACATGCCTGGGCTTGACCCTTGAATAGTCCAGCATAACATTATACTTGATCCAAAACTAAGACTAGTGAAAAAAAAAACACACAAGGTCAAGACTGAAGTAGCGTTGGCAGTGCGCAATGAGATCACGAAGCTCTATCAAGCTAGTTTCATTCAAGCTGTGTACTATGCTAATTGGGTATCCAACATGGTTATAGTCCCAAAGAAGAACAAGAGCATTCTTCTATGTATTGACTTCTATGACCTCAACATTGCAACCATAAAGGATGACTTCCCACTACCTAGCATCGATCAACTTGTTGATTCAATTGTTGGGCATGCATTGTTATCATTTAGGGATGGATTTTTAGGATACAACCAGATTAGGATCAATCCTGAACATCAACTCAGGACAACCTTTATGACACCATGGGGTACATTTTGTTATACAATGATGTCATTCGATCTCAAGAAAGCCAGGGCCACGTATCAACGAGCGATGATGTTCATCTTTAATGATTACATGTTCAACTTGCTCAATGACTATGTAGATGACATTGCGGTCAAATCAAAAACAACTAAGCAACATGTACAAGATCTAGACTTGGTATTGAAACGTTGTCTAAAATACGAGCTTAGACTCAACTCGAAGAAATGTGTCTTTGAGGTGAAAATAGGTAAAATGCTTGGATTCATTGTATCTGAGATAGGGATATGAGTAGATCTGGATAAGGTTAAGGCAATAACAAATCTAAAACCACCTAGTAACCTTACCGAACTTCGTGGTCTACAAGGTAGATTACAGTTTATTAGACGTTTCATTGAAAAATGGATGGACAAGTGGAGGCCTATGCAACACTTATTACACAAGAATGTCCATTTTAAATGGACTCCATAGTGCTAAGAAGCGTTTGAAAACATCAAGATAACACTAGATCAACTATTGACAGTTCATCCACCACGGAACAATAAACCATTTTACATCTACCTTGCAATGTCTGAATCATCTATTGCATCTATGCTTTGTCAAAAACATGATGATGGAATTGAAATCCCTATGTACTACTTGAGCCATGCATTAGTAGCCTACGAACAATGTTACAATGATGTGGAGAGGTCATGCCTTGTCCTTATCTTTTCTTTAAAGAAGTTGCGACATTATCTCTTCCATAACCAAGTTAATATCATTTGTAAAGACAACGTGCTCAGAGCTATCACGAACAACATATATGAATAAAGCAAGATAGCTAGATGGAAAGAAATGATTGCTGAGTTTGACCTACACTACATAGCTCAATCATTAGTTAAAGGTCAAGCTATAGTTAATCAAATGACCACATCACTGACACAAGAACAAGCAACAATCAACCCAGAGTTTCCCAATGAGAATGTAAACACAATAGACACAGAATCTGATAACTACGATGCAATCCTAAATTTTTATGGAGCATCAACCTCCCGAGGAGGAAGTGTTGTAGATGTCATTACATATCCCTTTGGGGAGATCCAACCCTTTGCTTATCGTTTGAACTTTCCTTGTACTAACAACGTGGCAGAGTATGAAGGTCTTCTTAGAGGTCTCATGGTAGCACTAGCTTCAAAAACCACATGGCTCATAGTTAGAGGTGACTCACAGTTGGTCATCAATCAGGTCACAGATGTATACACATGTAGAGCTTTACATTTACAACCATACTGTGACTTGGCAAAGCACCTGTTGAAAAAATTCACAAACATAGATGTGCATTGTGTTTCCATAAGTGACAATACCATTGCAGATGCACTTGCAACATTAGCCATAAACATTTCACTTGACATGTTTCATGTGTTGCCCAGTTCCATAACGAGTTATGCCAAGCCCATAATTGACACTCCCAATGAACTACCCATAGCATCCATTAGCACAACATACACCATGGAATGATATGATGACATAAAGGAGTACCTTCTACATGGTGAACCACCTCAACATCTAACAAATGCTCAGAAGGACGCAGTGCAAAAATGCTCTTAGCAGTATGCACTAGTAGGGGACACGTTATGTTGCCGATCCTATGAAGGCATTTTGTTAGTGTGCGTTAGTAGCATCGATGGCCAAACCATTGTGGAGCAAGTTCATGAAGGACTTTGCAGAGGGCACATAGCACCTAAGGAAATGACAACCAAAATTAGATGTTTAGGCTACTATTGGCCACACATGGAGTACGACTATTTCTCCAAAGTCAAAACGTGGAGCATCTATCAAAAACATGGTAATCTTATACATGTGCCACCTAACGAGTTGCATACAGCTCAAATTACATGGCCTTTCGAGAAATGGGGTTACACATCACAGGACCAATAACTCCCCCATCTTTCGCAGGACATATCTTCATTATAACCGTAACGGAATATTTCACAAAATCGGTAGAAGCTATTCCTCTTAGGAAGACCACATCAAAACAAGTATGCAACTTCATCCTTGACAACATTATGACTCGTTTTGGCATTCCAATGACCATAATCACTGATAATGGGCCACAATTCAGCAATGTTGAAACCAAAACGTTTGGTGAGAGCCTAGGCATCAAACATTCATTTTCATCACCATACTATCCTCAGAGCAATGGTGAAGTAGAAACCATGAATAAAATGGTCATCATGGTGCTCAAGAAAATGCTTAATCAAAGAAAAAGAAGATGGCATGAACAACTAGTGTACATGCTATGGGCATATCGAATGATGCATAGAACATCCATAGGTAAAACATCGTATAGTCTTGTTTATGGTTTAGAAGTTGTTTTACCTTTGGAGTTGTAGATACCTTCGTTGCGGATCACACTCTCCAAACTCCTCGATGAAAGTCAAAATAATGACTTGCGCATTGTTGACCTTGACTCAGTAGAGGAGGAATGAACATGCACACTAGATCACATCGAGTGGTACCAGAAGCAACAACAATGATGACATCAACATGACATTCACAAGTGCCTGATCAAGGAAGGTGACTTGGTCCTTAAGGCGGTCTGTGAACACTTGAAAAAATTCTCAGCCAACTGGGAAGGGCCTTACCTAGTCACCAAAGCATACGATAATGGAGCATTCAAACTAGCTGATATGGATGGTAACGAGCTTGCTCATCAAACAAATCATATGTACCTCAAGCAATTTTACGTCTGAACAAAGCCTAAGGTATGCATTCGTCCTGGAATCATGATGATAAACTGATACCATAGACTCATCTTGGAATCATGACGATAAACTGATACCACATATTCGTCCTAGAATCATGATGATAAACTAATACCACAGATTCATCCTGGAATCATGACGATAAACCGATACCATAGATTCATCTTGGAATCATGATGATAAACGGATACCACAGATTCGTCTTGGCATCATGATGGTAAACTGATATCACAGATTCATCCTAGCATCATGATGGTAAAATGATACCACAAATTTATCCTAGCATCATGATGGTAAACTGATACCACAGATTCATCTTGACATCATGATGGTAAATTGATACCATAGATTCGTCTTGGCCTCATGATGGTAAAATGATACCATAGATTCAACTTGGCATCATGACGATAAATTGATACCAAAAATTCGTCCTGGCATCATGACAATAAACTAATACCACAGAACGGTCCTGGCATCATGACATAAACTGATACCATAGATCGTCCCAAATGAAAATAAACTACCACATTCTCATTTGCCAGAGTCTGTTAAGACTATAAACTAGCTTACCTCTCCATAGTTCGGCACTACTATAAACTAGCATTGCACTATTTGCTATGATTCTAAACTAGCAATGTCCAACGGGTTATGATGTAAAAATAACCCATGATAGTCTACCAAGACTATAAACTGGCAACTTCCTCACTAGCCTACGAATTTGTTGCTATAATCAAATGGCATGTCTTCATCAACTTGCTGCATGAATTTATCACATGGACTTTGAAAACATTGCTGCTGCTTAATTTTGTTGGTCTGCAGTTGCACACGGTGTCCCCATCCCATCGGTTGTATCCATGTTTAAAGTGTTAAGCTAACTCATTCAATTGTGGGTTTCTTATCTTCTTGGAGTTGTGTTTGCAGGATGACACCCAGAGGTGTTTGTACATGGATGCACTTCATCACGGCAACAAGGTACCACATTGTTCCTGATGCATGTAACTAGGTTAATCAAATTGCTCGCAAGTACATTCCCAGTTCCCCAAACATCCTTGATTTCCTAACATGTTCTCTCTACCCTGTTTAGTTACATTTCTCGGATACATCCGAGTCATCCCAAAACTTTGAACACATGGTTGCACACTGTAACTCTCCAGGTAGTTGCAACACACAACACAACACATGAAACAGATACAAGCACACGAGCATGAGTATAACATTGAAAGAGAGCTCTGTTCAAAAATAATAATAATAAAAAAAATAGAAGAAAAAGAAAAAAAAGAGAAAAATATAATAAAAATAAAAAATATATATAAAAAAATCAAAGAGAAAAATCCATCACAAGACCCTTGGCACTTCCCATACAAGTCCCAGGCAGGAAGGTACTTGTCTTGGAAGAAAACACTCGTGTCTCAAAAAATCATGTTGCATCCCACCATGTGGCTTTGGATGTTGGAAAATAGGTTCCCTTTGATACTCAGCAAGGGTCTTGTTTCTCCAAAGAATGCACCACCTCATGACATGATTTTTGTTGTGACAACGAGTTCTCTCAAACAGGATACAAGAGTCTTGTTCCTCCAAAGGACGCACATCCCATGCCTTGGTCCCAAGTCCGCTAGATACTAGCTATTGACAAGGACCAACATGATGTGTTCACACAAGAGCATTCCTCTTCCCATAGTTAAAAAAAACCATCCTTGATCTCATAGTTACAGACCTTCTCCCTATACATCTCAAAACCTCATTTCCCAATCCCATGTACTTCTGAACATGGTGCGATGACATCTGGCCAAGTGCTAAAGAACAATGCTTGATACCCAGTTGCTCATGGTGTTTTGTACTTCTTTGTCAATGCCTCTTAGGTAGATTCCTCTAGGATTCAACAAAGAGGGGCCAATGAAACACCACAAAATTTTGGCCTAGCACTTTCAAACAAGATTCAAGCTAAGTCATGCAGCTACCCAAGCATGAATACAGCATGACCAAACTTGGAGGTCCCCGAAATAGCCTCTGATGGTCCATGATTCAATAGGCAGGGTTCCCTCGGGGCCCATAGGCAGCTGCATCAACTTCCAGCATCCAAAATCAAAGTTTTGGGCTCAAAATGCTTAGTTTTGACTAAGTATAATTTGGCTACATTTTTAGACGATGCTTAGCGCAAGGCTCAGCGTCACCAACTTTTGGAGCCCCAAAAATAAGTTAAAATAGGTCAAAATCAAGAACAAGGACCTCCCATGACCTTCACCAAGGTCCCTAGTAGATCCCAACCTCTAGAAAATCAAGATTTGGGCCTCAAATGTGCCACTTTGACTTGGTGACGCTGGGGTTATTTTTTAGACGCCGCTCAGCGTAAGGCTCAACGTCATGAACTTTTGAAGCCCCGAAACTGAGTCAAAACAAGCCACAATTGAGCATAAGAACCCCCCATTACCTTCACCAAGGTCCCTAGTAGGTCCTAGACTCCACAAAATTAATATTTGGGCCTCAAATATGCCACTTTGTCTTGGTGACACTGGTGTTATTTTTCAGATGTTGCTCAGCGTAAGGCTCAGCGTCACCAACTTTTGGAGCCCCAAAACCAAGTCAAAAAAGGCCAAAATCAAGCACAAGGACCCCCCATGACCTTCCCCAAGGTCCCTAGTAGGTCTAACACTCTAGAAAATCAAGATTTGGGCCTCAAATATACCATTTTGACTTGGTGACGCTGGGGTTATTTTTCAGACGCTGCTCAGCGTAAGGCTCAACGTCACCAACTTTTGGAGCCCCAAAACCAAGTTAAAATAGGAAAAAATTGAGAAAAAGGACCTCCATGACCTTCACCAAGGTCCCCAATAGGTCCTAGCCTTCAAAAAAGTAATATTTGGGCCTCAAATATGCCACTTTGACTTGGTGACACTGGGGTTATTTTTCAAATCCTGCTGAACGTAAAGCTCAGTGTCACCAACCAAAACAGGGCCAAAACAACATCCAAATCAGCCAAAATTTGGTACAAAGAACCCTCATGAACCATGGAATGTAGATCAACTTTGGAAATAGGTCTCACAGGTCAGAAAAGTGTTCAAAATGGACTATTTTTAGGTCATATGCTATTAGTCACGTTGACATGCTTCCAGCAGGTTAAACCCAGTGTAAACACTTTCATACGCTAGATGCTGGATGATGGACACTAGAATCTGGTGCTAGGACATGCTGTAGACATACTAGAGCTAGATCCACATATGCTAGAGGCCTTAGCAGAGCAAAAATAGCACAGATCTGTAGATCCGGAGGCTAGACATCCAGATCCATTCTTGTACTTTAACATTCTTTGTACATTTTACATTTTTCAGCATATCAAGCTCTTACGTTGTGGATTACACACATCAACTTAAGAGATCTTGGTCATGCTTCACATTGTACATTGTAACATTTTGTGCATTCGGTCAACGCATACACCTATCACCTGATCTGAATTTTGCTCACCTTGCAGCCACTAATCTTCTCCCAGATCCAAATCTCGTACCTAAAATCCTATAAATCTCCTATTTTTCCACTAGATCAGGGTTTGAAAAATTCAAATCTAATACACTTAGGAAATTTGGGCATTAGACTTGGTTATGTTGATTAAGGAAAATCTTGGTCACGCTGCAGAACCTGCAACCAGAAACCTATATTTCCCAACATCCATTCACATCCATCGGGGCTAAATGTCCACCTTGCGACCAATCTTCAACTGCGTTCTAACCAGTGCACATTGTAATTGTTTTATCAATACAAATAATTTGCATTATTGCCCAAATTCTTGTAGTTTACATTATTTTTCCTGTTCACATTTTTCCTGTTTTCATTATTTAAACAGTTTACATTCGTTTTTCATTTGTCATGTTCAATTTTGCATTTGTTTTTGTATAACCAAACACAACACAATTGTGTACATTCAGGGAAGTCCTTGTTCGATCCATATGAAGACCATTCAAGGCACTCTACCTTCATTAATTTCCAGCTTGTCCTCAGGCGAAGGTAGGGTCTTACTATTTCATCCGTAGATCTCTCGATGTCCATTTATTCTAGCCTCTCATCAATGATTTCGGATGGCATAACTCTTGAGAAGTTAAAGCTTTGAAATTGAGAGTACTAGGCTTTGATACGACTTGAGGATCGAGAACTTAGAAGGAAGGTTGAATAAGTTGCCCTAATTTCAAAAAACTATAGCCACAAAAAAACACACATAATTTTTATGTGGTTCCCCAACTTAGGTACCTCCACACTCATAAGGTAGAATCCTTGCATACCTTTGGACTTTGTTGCTTAGAAAATTGTGGTTTAGAGGGTATCACAATCTTTACAAAGTTTGAACTCCACATGGAGTGTTTCAATGTTGCAAACACACTCAACCTTGCAAAGTTTCAACAATCTCAAAATGTGATTTCAAGGATCCCACAACCTTTACAAAGTATAAGATCCACATTGGAGTGTTTTGTTATTGCTAACACACTTAGTCCCTCAAGGTCTTGACAAGCTCAATGAAGATGCCTTCTTGGAAGAAGCACATCAACCTTGCAGGGTTACAAAGCAAGAAGAAAAAAAATCAAGGAGATAGTGTAACTTTTAATTTACAAATTTCTTGCAATGAAGCTCATAATTCACACAATAAAATACAATTGATGAAATCAATGAAAAACAAAACTAATTCAATTTTGAGTTAAGAAAGATAGATATTCAATGAAGAGTACTTGCACATTTTCCAATAATTTCACTTCATTTTATACCCTTTGAGTTTCCAAAAGCTCCTCAAAATTGATGCAATAATTAGGAAATAGTTAATTGGGATGCCTCATATGAGGTTGAGACATCTATCTAGAAAAACCTTTAATTTTGGTGAGACATCTACCTTGAAAGTTAGATGTATATCTTGAGATGTCTTAGTTAAGATGTATTTTCAAGGGTTAAGACATTTGGCCTACAAGTCATCTTTGAACTGTGGAGCATTTCTCTAAAAATTTGACATCTTGGTAGTGGAACATCTTCATTTGGCTTGTAGACCTCATTTGTATCCTAGCTCTCATTTTGACATCCTAGCTTTCATTTTGTCATGTCAACCAAGCTCTCATTTAATCATCTTGTCATTTGTTCCTTCTTACTTCTGTAAGACTTCCAACACATTTTCCTCAAGGAAAAAAATGAAATTAAGCTTCCTACAAATTTTTTTAAAGTATTGAATTTATTGAATGACTAATTAACTGATTAGCACTAAGTGCTATATTGTACGGATTTATAGAAATTGGTGCATTTTACAATAAAAATGTGGATACTTAGGTAAAAATTAATAGGATCTTTTCAAATTGATGGAGGTGGGATGAAATCTTCACATAATTCCTAGAGGTGAAGGCTCCTATGGCTTTGAGGATTCTTCATCACATCTTGGTGCTACTACAAGTTGAGGCTACACTATTTCTATTGTTGGAAAGTTGAAGGCATCTAGGTGTGCCTTCATTTTCTCCTCTTTGCTCCATGGGTTGCATATGGTCTAGGCCAGTTTTCCTAGATTAGCTAATGCTAGGATATTCCATGGGCATGGTAATGAAGGAAATATCTCCTTGATGTTGATGTACTAGGCTATAAACATTTTATGTTCAAAATTGAATGTTTTGACAAGGTTCTATAGCTATTGGTAGTTATTCATCCTCTTAGCCAGGTTCTTAATGATAGTTCATTGATCTATGAATATAATTTTGATAACTTCAAGATATGTGTTGGATGTCTCTAACTTTTGTTTTATATCTTTGTGGAGTTTGAACTTCATCTCTTAGAAGAGGTAGGAGCTAGTGACTTACATCTCTAACTCTATTCTTACTCTCCCTATTGTCAGCATTACCAGGTTTGCATAGGTTGGCAAGCTCAATGTATTCTAGCATCTCCTTGATCTGTAACTTCTTTATGTGGATTTTTTCTTAGTTGTATGCATTTAGTCCATCAAAGATGTGCTACCACACATTTCATTTTTGTTGGAATTGGTGGATAGTCTCGTTCAGCTGCAACTTGGCCAATTTGATTTCTTTCTCATTGATGTCTTTAATACTTGTTCAAATTTTAGGACTTCATTATTTTAGGTAAAAATATCAATTATAGTCATCTAACTAAGGGCATGGACTTCTTCCATTGAGAGTTTCTTATTTTTATTAGCTAACCTTTTCAATTCTAAGATCACCTTGGCAAGATGCTCCTACTACTAGTAAATATATTCAACCATTTAGTCTTTTTTTTTGCTCAATATTTTGTAGGTGATGGTTATCTTAGATGAGGACCAAGTTCTTCTTGCAAACTTGCTATAAGTCACAATGTGTGTTGTTTACTATTGCTTTTGATATAGATGAAATTGAAAATCATCATTTCCTTGGCATTCTTAGGTTCTTGGTACTTCTATTGAAGTTGTTGAAAAGCTTCATCTTGTGTTAGTTTAGGCTAGAAAATGGAAGGATCAAATATATCAGCTTACAATTCTACAACCTCATTAATCAATCGTTGATTGGTCATGGTGGCCTTCTCAAGTTGTGCATTGATAATTAACAACTTTTGCCTTATCTCTAGGAGCCATGCTTGGTTTACTATTATATTATTTGGAAGATGAAAGATCTCTAGAAGCCTTTGCCTAACTTCCACCAATTGTTCCAATACTTCGTGTTGGACAACACTCATCTATCCACTACGTGCGCTTGTTGATGCATGGATGTATACCATGGTAGCAATGTTTGGTACCAATGTAGTAGAAGCATTGAGGCCTTTCATAACTTTATCATCCTTCACTTATTCTACTATTTCTTAGCCATTGTATGATGTGAATAGAACCATTGCCTCTTCTCCTTCCTTGAGCATGATAAAGAAGGTTGTTGCATTTCCTAAAATTTCAAGAAATTCTTGTCTAGAAATGGACATAGTGACTTCTCTAGCACTTAGATTAAGGTGGATGAATCCCTGGTTTCTTTTTGTAGAAAATAATTATTTCATCTACTATTTAGCTTGCTAATGGTCCTTGCAACCTTGTTTTGGTGGCTCATGGTTGGATGGTGGATGAATGATTATCCATCATCTCCAAAACCTTGTTATTGGTACAATCGTTGCTCATGAATTTTTAAATATTATTATTAGCTTCAAGAATCTCTGGTCTTTTTTTTTGGGGATGCAGGTGGTAGTGATGGTGGTTTCTCCTCTTCTTGATGCTTAGTAATACTCTTGTCTTTTATTATCTCTTGCCAAGATGCAATAGAAGTGTGGTGGACCATGTTGTTTGAATAGTGAGCTATTCTTCTTCTTTTGCATAATTTTCTAATCAAGCATAGAAAGGAGATTGTCTTATTACCCTTGTTTTCCTTAAAATGCTTTTCTATTTTAAGGAAGATGAGTTGGGATATGTTGACTAGAAATTTTCTACTTAGAGATACATAGGCCCTCATGAAGAACATTGTCACCTTGCTTAGCCTCATTGTTGGATTAAGGTAATAGGCCACAATTTTGAAATAAGCTTTTTCTATCTTTGTTAAGGAAAAATCCTCGATATGGTCATCTCCATAGTATTGCTAGATCCATTCTTTCTTTGCCTAAGGATTTTCCTACATTGAGATTTCTTCTAGTTTGGACCTAATGTTGGGTAAATCAAGGGCTTCTACAATGGCTTCAACTAAGTAGGAGATGGTGATGAGCTTGCTTTTAATTGATGCATCTCCTTGTCATTTGTTTTAAAAGAGATAGATTTCCCCCATATATGATCCCTCAATGTTGAAGAGAAATGGCCACATAGGAGACTCCTACAGCTGTGTCTTGATCTATTTTGATACAAACTCTAAGAATCATCCAAAGTTTAACTCCTGCAAGATAGAACTTTGGACCTGCTTGATTCATATTCTTTCTAAGAAGGATTTAATATGTATAACCTCTAAGTTAGGTCTTGGTCTTGAAACTACATCCTATGTAGATTGGCCCATTTCTAGTAGGAATCTTCCTAATAGATTCCAACTCAAGCTTCTCCCAAAGAGGCCTAGTAGCATGCATAGCCTTAGCTACTTTCTCCTAGAGTTGTTGTTGGATGCTTCCACCTTAGGGTTTTTTCTCCCTAGGCTATGATGGTTCTCCTTCTTGCAGTCCTCTCTTGGGTACCATATATGATCACAAACATAAACCATGATTTTCATTTAGGCATAATCTTTGTTTCCTTTGAATATTTTACTTTGTTAGATTAGGTTATGTTAATTTCTTAGATGTTATGGTTTCATTGTTAAGTTTTTTCATGATTGCTAGATTATGATATTATTTTATTTATGTTCTAATGGAGGTTGATTGTTGATATTATCTCTTTGTGGTTATTATGTTAATATCTTGTTCATGAGAAGTTCAAAAAATTTTCCATGAAAAACCTAAGGTATAAGGTCTCATGATGTAAAGTGTACCTTTAGTATCTCAAGAATTAAAAAATGGATGAAATTGAATAAGTGTTTTGGAAGTTATTGCATTTGGAAGGGTTTTTAGCTCTAAAAAATTACAAAAAACCCTCTAGCACTTTGAGAAAATGGTGAGAAATGAGCTAAGTGTCATAGATATCTATAGATTTTTACCTTGCATTGATAGGAATGTGTCAGTGGGGCTATGTTGACTCATCCCATTGCATTGATAGGGACTTGTTGGTGTAGCTATTCTTAGCTATATTTCCACTTTAAAAATCAAGGAATTTCTAGTGAGTTTAGGGATGAAAAAAAAGCTAAATGGGAGTAAAAAAGATGTAGAATGATGACAACAACAAGAAAGAGTATATGTTTGACAAATTGAAAGAAATTAGAGTGTATTGAATAAGTTCTTTGAGGATGTTTTGATGCCAAATAAAGAAAAATTGAATGCTATAATGGTATCAAGATGATTGATTGCATAAGTAGTGCATGATTAGGGATTTTAACTTAAGGTTGACCAAAGCAAATGAAAGTGGATCCTCCCCAAAGTAGACATATGACTATTATGCCCTTGCATACTTTTATCACAAGGATTCCATGGGCACTAAGGATGATGAATGGTTGTTTTTAGTTAAATTTCATATCCATGTGAGAAATTATCCTAGGGTTATGCCATCTAGAAAACAGAAATTATTGAATTTGGTAGGGTATGAGGTAGTGAGGTGATAGAAAATGAAACGAGCAAATGGTAGAGAGAGAGAACAATGGATGGATAAACTACATCCTACATCCTAGTCACATGAGATCCTTGGTGAAAACTATGATTAAGATGATCTAATATCAGTACATTCCAAGTTTGGACTAGGTCCATTCTGTTCATAGTGATCTTGCAATCACATATTCTTTCTCTTCGACCATTAAAAGTTCATAACAAATCCTAAGGACAACCATCACTCCAAGAGAAGAATAAAAGAAAACAAGATAGGAGGTAGAGCCTTACTTAGAGGGGTGCATTCATGTATGGATAACATGTCTTTCTAGTCCTATAACAAGTGCTTATAGCTCATTATTGTGTCTAAGGGACATGCTTTGAATTCTTGATTTTTTCAAAAATCACACCATGCAAAGACATAATTTCTATTTATGATTGATAATAGAAGTGATGATATACTAGTGGAGAATCATAGAACATAGAAAGCAAGTTGAGAGAAGAACACAATAAATCCCCTTAAGGTCACATCCTTTTCCATTCCCACTTGGTCGTTTCCTAGTTTATTGGGCAATAAGATCATTTGTTACTTTTAGTTGTAATGTGAAAGAACCTTCATGCTCCATAATATAGATTTCCCATGGAACAAATGGAATGGATAGATGTCATGAAGTCACTACCTAATACCATTAAAAATTTGATAAAATTTGATCCTTTGGTTAATCAATTGTAATATTAATAGGTTCAATTAAAAAAATTTCTAAACTTTATAGTAGTAATGAACAAAATCAAACATTTCTAACAAGATTTAATGAAATTAACAAGGAAGAAAAGAGAAGAAAATATATAAAATAATCAATAAAATATTAAGAAAATAGAAGATATATAAAGAAAATTACAAAATAAAAAGGTGAAAAATTAGTTATCCTCTTCAGGATGTTACAATGGATGGCTATATCCCCCATGACTAAGTTAAGAGGAGAAGATTCAAAAAATAGAGTGTGCTTGTTCTTACACTGTGTTAGTGTTGGTGGTTACTTACGAATCCATGAATGGCTTAAGGTTATATACATTAATTAAAAATGATTTTTAAGGGCTAGCTAGTTGGTATATTATCATGGTCCTAGCAAGAAAAATTGAATGTAAGGTCCTTTCCATAATGTTTGAAGGCTAGTTCATTTTGGCACATGCATGGGATTCTAATTAAGAACCTTATCTCTAGATTGGAATGTAATTTTTTTATTTGTGCATTATGACATTATTTGGTGTATGCCTTGTGCACTTCATTCATCATTAAGACTATTTGTCAATTTTCATCTAGCACATTAAGTATCATAAGATATTATTTTTGGGCTAGATTAATATTTAGGTTAAGCTCACATTAAGTTGTAAGTGTATGAAGTTTACCTTAGATTAGAAATTTGGGTAACTTTCCATTCACTAACTAATAGGGAGATTAACCTATAAGAAGTTTCTAGGGTGAAAAATCTACCTAAATAGCATCATTAACTTGATACTCTAGTCTTTCCTATATCTATTGATAGTTTGTGTTAGAATTCTAGTGATCTCCTTATTGGAGACCTCAGTTTGAATGTTGGCTTAGGGGTGATAGGGGGTTGTAAGCTTATGTTGCATTCCAAGCATTACATTAAGTTTCAAAAAATATACCTTATGAAATGTGTTTAATTATCCAAAATTAGAGCTTTAGGTATACCAAACCTATTTATCAAGTTGTAGTGATAGATGTATGGTTAGATATGGTTGCAGCTTTAGCCCATTTTATGTAGTAGTTAGTAGTAACAATAATGTAGGTCTTTCCATTTGACATGGGAGTGATGGATCCCATGAAGTTAATTTATCAAATATAAAAAGGGTCTAGTGGTTAGATCCATTGTTGGGGCCCTTCAATTCATATGATCATTCCTCCATCTCATTGACATCACTTGCATGAATGGAAGAAATGATGAACATCCCTGAAGATCATTGACCAAAAACATCCTACCATGAGGATCTTTGTAGCTATTCTTCTTCTTACATAGTGACCCCCACAAAGATCCTCATGAGCATCTTGCAGGGTTCTCAATTGATTTGCATCAAGTACACAACATCGCATTAGGCCATCAACATAAGTAAAGGTTACCTTTGATTTCCATGCAATGTTTGACTTGGTGAAGGATCTATTATTTCTTCTTATAATTCCATTTGGTGGAAGTATCTTTTATGAGAAGATAGAAGAGGAACTCTTCATACTAATTGCTAACCTTTTATCCTTGGACTTTGATGGACTTAGCAAAGAGAATTTTATTAGGAATTTGATTAGATAAGAGTTCTTCATTCTTAATGCTATTCCATCTTCACTAAGACAAATTATCAAAAACTACACTCTAGGCTCCTTTCTTGTCCACCATGGTTAGGTCAAATTCCTATAAAATTACAAGTCACCTTATAATACAGGGGCTAACCACTAGCTTGTTCATTAGAAAGTGGATCACATTATGGTCATTGTGTACAAAGATTGGGTATTCAAGCAAACAATGCCTAAATTTTTTCAAGGCATATACCACTACCATGAGTTCTTGTTTGGTGGTGGTGTAGTTAAGTTGTGCATCCATAATAATGTTTCTTACACAATGGATGTAATATGGATGTTTTTGATTATCTATTTATGTAAGCACTACCTCCAAGGCATAGTTAGATGCATTTGTCATTATATGGAATGACTTGGATGAATCTAGGGCACATAAAATTGGAGTTTCTATGATCTTTTTCTTTAAGTATTGGAATTATTATTTGCATTTCATGGTCCATTCAAAGATTATATATTTCTATGTAAGCTCTATAAGTGGTTTGATAATTTTAGAATAATTCTCCATGAAACGTTTGTAGTAACTAGTATGACCAAGAAATGATCTTACATCTTTTACACTTTGAGGTTTCCTAGCTATTCCTTGGATAACACTTATGTTTTTAGGATTCACTTTGATCCACTTTCCTAAAATCTAGTGCTCTAAGACAACACCTTCTTAGATCTTCAAGTGGCTCTTTTACTATTTGAGCTATAAGTTTGTTTCCATGCATCTTTTCAAGACTTGCTCAAGATGGTCCAATTTTTTTTAAATTTGGTACCATATATGCAAAAGTAATACATGAAGACTTATACATCACTACCAATTTGCTATTGGAATATGCTTAGTACCAGACAATGGAAAGTTTCAGGAGCAATGCAAAGGCCAAAAGATAGGTTTTTATATGCAAAATTTCCTCAAGTCCTTACGAAAGTTGTCTTGGCCTAGTCTTCTAATGCAATTTGAATTTTTTTATAGCTACTATAAAAATCCAAAAAAATGTAGTAATTATGTCTTGCAATTGCATCTAGTACTTGGTCCACAAATGATAATGGAAAATGATCTTTAAATGTAGTCATTTTTAACAACATGAAGTCTATATAGAATCTTCATTTTTCTTATTTGTTGGGACAATAACATGTCATTTATCCATTCATTGTCTACTACAAGATAGATGAATCCTATATTAAAATTTTTTTCACCTTCATAGTTAACTTGCTTAAGCTTTCGATTCAATCTCCTTTGTGATTCCCTACTTGACTTGATCATGGAGTCTATATAGATCTAGTGTTAGGATATGCATGGATTTATTTCGGTTAACTCATGATATGAATAGGAAAAAGCTATTGGTCATTTTTTCACAATTTTTAGTAGCTTTTCTTTTTGTTCTTTTGTGATATTGGCATTAATAATTAGTAGCTTGTCATTATCAAGAAAAACATATTCCAATGTTACTGGTAAAGTTTTGAGTTCAAAGAGCTCATGTTTAAAATGATCAGGTATTTCCAACTCTGCCCAATTATTTTTTGGTTCTACATGGGAGAGTTGGTTATGAATATTCTCCATTTCATACATGTTATTAATATAATCACTTGTGAGGAGCTTTATTGGTTCCATGCATATTATTGAATTAGAGCTTTCTTTTTTTGTTAGCCACTAGGTACATTCCTATTTTTTAGTTGCTTCATATAGTCACCTTTGAATATTTAATGTTTTATTATACTTATTGAAAGATTTGATGGATGTATTTTTCATGGTGCATATCTTTTCAATGCAATGTCACCCTATGTCACTATATATGATGCATGGAATTTGATTTTTCTCTATTTTTTTAAAAATTATTTTCCTTGGAGATTTTCAAGGAACAATCCCTAATTTATAACTTGCCATTAATTGTGTTGAGGCAAACCCTTCTCATAATAATTGAAAAGTTCCCCTTATAGTTATCTATGTAGATTACTAGGAAATCTATTGGATATGACCAATCACACATAGTAATCAAAATATCCTTCACCAATTCCAAGGGAAGAGTGATGGATTGATTTGCAAGCTTCAATTTGATATTTCATTTGTTGAGTGGAATTAGGCTTTAAGCTTTATATATCTCTTGAAAAATTAAGTTCACCTTGAAACCTAAGTCTAGTAGAGCCTTATATAGATCATTTCATGTAATTTGTAAATAAATTATGAGACTCCTAGGATCAAATATTTTCCTGGAAAGGTGTTATTCCTTGATTTAATATATTATTACATGAGTCAACATGATAGCATGAACATTCTAGAACTTTTGGTTTGAAGGATGCTTGATGATAACTTCAAAAGAAATTAGTGTAGGGTTAGTAGCTACAAATGTCTTTGAGGGTTTAGGTGGAATGTTAGGTATAAAGAAAGTCCCTTTTAGAGGCTTATTCTTAGAACCACTTAGATTATCATTTTATTGTAAGTTCATAGCCCTTGCTGCATTTCATTATTAAGTCTACGATGGAATTTCCCCTAGCATAGGTGGTGCAAGTGGCAAGGGAGTAGTATTAAAGGGTGTAGGGTGAGTTGGTGGATAAAGTGAAGAATAAGTGAAAGGAGAATTATTTTGTAGAGTAGGTGTTCTATGATATTCTAGAGGATAGTAGTAATGTGAGAAAAGAGTGTGGCTTCTAGAGCCACAAGGAGATACAGGTTATTGAACATAATATGCATATCAGTCCAAGTGGTGGTAAGGATATTGTTGTCATAGTGGTGGCATTCCCCACAACTATGCATTTTGCCATTACTGATAATGTTCTTGAGGTTGAGATGGGATTCAACTTGGATAATACTATGGTGAGTAAAAATACTGTTAATAATTACCTTATGGATAAGGTAATCTCCTGGGTGGATACCTTTTTTTCAATTTTGAATTTAAAGCATATATTCAAAATTTTTGTAGATGTGACACTATGAGAAAGTATCCCTTAGGATGTACATATTGATAAATGTCACATCCTTCATCATCTATTGTTGAATTTTTAACCTCATCAACTGTCGTAGACTTATCTTTTTGCTAATAGTAGCCCCTACCTATATTTTTTTCCCTCTTCTATTCCTATCTTGATTTTCCTACTCCATTTTCTCCTCCATATTTTTGAGAGCAGTTTGAAATTGTTCATCTAAGGAGTAAGAAAAAGTAATACCTACCCAAGGTTACATCCAAGGATTTATGATTACTTTATTTCCATCATTGGATTTTTTTCTTAGGTTGAACACCCTAGAGTAAATCTACTACTTATCATTGAATAACTTCAACATTGTACTCCATTTGTGAATAGATTCCAATTCCAAGAACTAGTATCAAATTTGAGGTTCTTTGATGAGTATCATTGGAAATAGTTTGAGTTTCTACAATTTTTTCAATGTTTTGCAAGGCATAGGCATCATGAAAGGCTTGCAAGTGATATTGTAAATTAACATTTAATCCTCCTTCAAACTTAGTTATCTCAAGTTGTTTGATTTAGTTATCTCTTTGATGCTTGCTATGAATTCAATCTACTTCTAAAATATTAATCATGCTTATTATAGTAAGCAAAGGCTCATCATGGTCCTTGCATTCATGGTGGCCCTTATCATGATCATGTTTCCTATGATGTGACTTGCTCTACCTTCATTCTTGATGATGCTCCTCCTCCTATTCCAGCTAACTATGCCATCTTTTTCCATTAATATGAGGGAATGTTTGGTAATCTTTATCTTGGTCTTAATAATTTCTCTTTTTTTTTCTCAAAAATAGTCCATCCTATCAAAGTTTGATGAGGAGGAGGATGGTGAAGGTGGAGGACTAGGAGAGTGGTACCTACTAGTCCTTCTCTTATGGTCCTTTGATGGTTCTTTTTCATTTTCTTTTGATGAATGGCTAGGAGACTTTTACATTAAAGTTCTTCTAGTTTTGGACTCTATTCTTTTCTAACCCTGGTTATTCACCAAGATTTATTGTAACCATTGGTGAAGTGTGTCTTTCTCACTGAAAGGAAGAGGATCTTAATGTTGAGATTATCCTAATAAAAATTTAGGATCCTTCTTTTATAATTATAAAAAAATGATGGTGGAACCTTCTTTCCCTTTGAGGCTTCATAGCATGCCTCCATGGATCAATATTTTCTAAGCTAGAGCATCCATGAATTGATAATCCTTGATGATATGATCTATTTCCTCATAATTTGGGCTTGATGATTCAATTTCCAACTTTATGAGATTTTCCATGAGCATTGAGGAAATAAATTGATCGAGATAGCTCTTCATCTTGATGAAGAATGAAAGTGAAATCTAGATAATAGAAATCCATATGTGCATAAAAAAATTTCAACTATTGAGATTTTTTACTTGTAGTTCTTTTGGATCTATCATGCTAATGATTAGAATCATTGATAGGTGGTGGTGGATGATTCCTAAAAGAAGAAGCTATCTTAGTTATTTTGATAAACTCTGCACTAATAGATTATTATTATTATTGTGTATAAAAAATAATTTGTTATGTTTTTCTTACAATAACTTTGTATGAGTTCACTTTCTACTAATGCTTACCACACTTAGATAAACTAAGTCCCTAGTAATGGCACTAACGATCAGTAATAGGTATTCCCTATGCCCAAACATACAAATCACTAGTATGTATGTATGATTTGGTTGAATTCCATTGTCTTTATTTACCTAAGTGGCTTATATTATTAGATTGTGAACTATGTAATTATTAATTGTTGTCCTCCTAATCAACACTTGTGCTAACCTATTAGTATAGTTAAGTATGATCAAGGTGTAAGATATTTATTTTTGTACTTTTTATTATTTTCTCTACTTACTAAAAGGTGAAGTGAATAAATATTTAATATTTAAATTGACTAATTATTTAACTACTTTATTAACTAAATATCCTAATGTGGAGTACCTGTTCCCACTTTTCCCCTTAGCATGGAAGTTTCTCTCTAGCATGGAAATTATATCCCTAGTGTGAAAGTCAGAATAGCCAGGTTTCATCACTCCATCATTGACCAAACACTTTAGTAAGGATGGTGGAAGGCTCAACATGAAAGATTAATCTCTAGCATAGNACTAGCCTTAAACACTATTTATAGGTTTAAGGTTTTATTGCAATCCAATACTATTGGCATTGGTTACACAATTTAGCAGTTTGTTCATAGTTCTACAATTGTAAATTCATAAGCATTCAAGAGTTATTGGAAGTTCCCACACTTGTATTCTCTTGAACCTAGCATGGAAGCCCTATGACCTTGTGACCTTTTAGGCCCCTTTTGTGATTTGTGAATTTTCAAGATCCACATTGCACTCTTGGGATTTCCAAATCCAAACATAGAGAATTTGGGTAGCTTATATTTTTCACACTTCTCAACCCCCATCATAGACAATGTTGTAGATTTGAGATTGCAATACTAGAGGTTTGATAGCATTGGGAGTAGTAAGACATCAAAATTGTGGAGTTGACTACATTGACTTCAATAGATCCTGAACCCCCATCCAAGTGAACCCCCTACTACTAATTCAGTCATCATGTACATATTTATTTTAACTTATTCTTTGTTTTTTCTCAATAAAGTTTTATTTTTGGATTTTGTGTGCAAGATCTAAATATTTATTTATTTTTGTGCATTATTCAAATTTGTTATTAATTTTTGCATTCCATTTTATTACATTATTTTCCAAACTCCCTAAGTCCCTAGTTGATCTACTAGATCTATCAGGGTACCTTAAATCCTAATTTTCCATGGAGGTCTTGGGGATTCAAAGTTTAGGATTGTTGTGCATTGGATTTGTGAGTCTTCATTCTAGTGACTAATTTTTTGGTTGCAATAGTTTTCTTAGTGCTAGAAGGAGGGCCTCCATCTGATTTCTATGCCAACATTTGTTAGCCATATTACTAACATTGTTTCCTAGTAGTAAATTTGCATTTTTTGTAGCCAAGACCTTGGAAATCCAACATTGTCCTTATCCCTCTTGTAGCAAAAACCCCAACATGGAAGTTTCAGGTGGTTTGGGTGCTAAAATTTTACAACACATGCTGTGAATTGTCAAAACCAAACTAGTGTGAAAGCCTTAACAATCATTTAACTTCTTTCTACCACATTTTTTATTATAAAACCAACTCTTGGTTTCCATACCAACCAACTCTTGCTACTTTGGACAAAAATTTTACCATTTCTTCAATGTTTGAAGGCCAAAATGAAAACTTTGGCCAAAACCAAACATTTGGAAACTACCAAGTTTTCATTTTGGCCTTCAAACTTTTTCCCATCTCTCGAATGTTGAAATAGAATATGTGAGATTTCCATAATCTAACCCACCTTCTTTCCCCCCTATCATACCCAACATAGAGATAGCTAGGAGGTTAACATAGAGGGTGTTTAACCTCAGTGTTTCCTCTTTTCCATTTTTGGTAAAGGGGTGTACCCCCCTTAACCTCCACTTACTAATTATTGTAAGTGATCCATTTTTTGAATTTCACTTGTTGGGATTTACTTCTATTTTTTCCCTCTTATAGTCTATTCATTTTTCCAAGTTGAGAAAGTTGATAGCATGTTAAAACCAATTTTAGTAGAAAAACACTAACTTCCTACTTTGCTTTTTAGTCTTTCCCCCCATCAATGTTGGAGTAGAAGGTGTGAGATTTCTATCATCTCACTCCCCTTCTTTCTTCCCTACCACACTCAACATAGAGGTAGTTGGAAGGCTAGCGTGGGTAAGGCTTAACACCAACTTTTTTAGTTTTTCATTTTTGATAAAGGGGTAAATTACCTTACCTCCCTCCTCTTAATAAATTTTAGTAAGTGCTCCATTTTCAGCCATTTTTGTTTTCTTTAATCATTTTTTAATTCCACCCATTAAGATCTACCTACATTCTTATTGTTTATCACTTTTATTTAGTCATTTTTTACATCTGTAATTTTTAGCCTTTTCCCCTTCTCATCAACGTTGCAATAGGAGTGAGATTCTCATCATCTCATCCCCTTTTCTCTCCCCCTATATCACACCCAACATAGAGGTAGTCAAGGGGCTAGTATTGGTGAGGGTTGTGACCAACTTCCTTGACTTTCCATTTTTAGTAAAGGGGTAAACCCCCTTACACCCAACTTAGTAAATATAGTAAGTACTTCATTATCAGTCGTTTTTGTTTCCTTTAAAAGTTTTGGAATCCAATTCACTAGAATTTACTTCTATTTTATCATTTATATTCTATTTTAATCCATTTGCAACACCATATAGACATGTCTTTCCAATAGTCCACCAAATTTCCCCTCACCCTCCAATAAGCCATGAGGGTCTATGATTCCAAAGACCCTACCATCATCAAATGTATGTGATCTTTGAGGATAAGAGGGAAAAGTCCCAACTTTACCTTGATAAATGAAAACCGTTATTACTACATTTACACCAAAATATAGACCAACTTCATAATTTCATGTGTGGAAGCAAAGGTAAAAAGGGAGTTTGAGCTCATACATTAAGATGGGAAAGAGTATGCCCCTTCCCCATATGATCATATACCTCTAACTAATGTCTATACTAGAATCCTGGCTTAGTTGATCATGATGGAAGAGAAAGATGATAAGCATAGCTTAGAAGAAAAACAAGAGGAGGAGGATGAATTTATGATAGAATCTACACCAGAAAACATCTTGGGAGGATTTTTCCAACAAACATCCTCCAAGGTCACAATGCCTTCCTCTAACACTTTTGTTTTGTCCATGGGCATGGTGCCACCATCTTCCACTCCCTCCTACCCTACCACAGCTAGTCCCACACAAGTCATAGCCACACATCAAACTCAATCAACATCATAGCGAACAACCTATAATACATTAGTGTTGTTCATTACACAACCTCAATATGTACAACTATCAATGTTGGTTTTTACCACCATAAATTTGTTAACTACCCATGCAAGATCCACCATTGGAGCCCAAGTAACTCAAGGGTCACACATCCCTTTTATCTCATTTGTGCATTAGGTATTGGTACACACATCATTTTTCTCATTTAGCCCATAAGCTACAACCATAATATAACCTCCTCGTTCCATCCTACAACCCATAGCAAGGCCACAAACCTCACAAAAAATGTCATAGCCCTATGTACAAACCTCCAACAATAGGGCCATCATAGGGCTTCGATCAAGCCCTCTAAATGATCCAAGACTAATGGATGAGTTGAAGAGGTTTAAAGCCTCTACTTCACAAGCTATCAAGATTATGGACTTCTATCAAGATAATTCCAGTAGTCTTGTGATCCCACCCTTACACTTCCTCCTGTTGTTCCTACTTCCCATTTTAGCAAATATAATGGAGAAGATAATCCCAATGTTAATCTTATTAACATTAGATCTGAATGCTTATTCTTACAACCATGCCCTCATACCATCATCTAGGTTTTCCTTATGTCCTTGACTAGGAAAACACTTGATTGGTACCATTCGTTACCTAGGGGATCCATATCCTCTTTAGAGGACTTGATTGCCTAGTTTTTCAACTGCTTCAAGTATAACTTGAAGCTTGGAACAATGCTTGATTAATTCATGAAGATCAAGTAGGGATCCCTAGAACCCATGTAGAAATTCATTCAATGGTGGAATCAACTATTACATGAAATACCAAAGCCTATAATGAACGCCCACCTATTGACCATATTTAAGGGAGCATTTAATGACTTCATCAAGTCCAAGCTCGACTACCTTGATCCATAATCCCTTAGCCAGGCATTCTCTCAAACTAAAAATATAGTGGATGCTATGGAGGCTAGTCATGATTTGGCCTACATAGCATACAAAAACTAACATACATGAAGAAACAAGGAGAGAAACAAATAAAATAATACAACTATGGAAACTATAATCAATGAAATAAAGATCATGAACTAGGGGCCAAAGGTTGCCCACCCAAGGCCCCCAACAATGACTACAATAACCAACTATCAACCTCTAGAGCCATCACATCAATTGTAGCTAGGCCAAAATTTGAGCTAAAAGATTGTAGTAAATACACAATCTTACCCATGAAACCCTCCAAGTTACTAAACCAAAAAGAGGGGGTGCATGCAATATAAAAAAATGATCAAAGTTGCTCGAAAGAAAGATGAGTGACTATGTGAAATATCCAAGGACCTCACTTGGGCAATGAAGGATGATCCCTAATTACCTACATACTTGAAACTCAACCTCTTTAATCATTATCATCAACTACCTGGTCATGACACAAACTTCTATCTTGATGACTTGCAAAGTATGATAGATAGGAGGGAGCTAGTCTTAGATGCTTCCAACCTAGTTCAACCACAAAACCAATTGATGTAGTTCTAAAAAGATCCATTGAATGCTAATGATAGCTCTTATGTTATTTTAGCATTCAAGATTAATGGTGATTAGGGACTTGTAAGAGAACCATTCATGATTCAACTACCTCTTTGCAACGAAAGGGCTTCTTTACCTTCCCATAGATCAAGATCCCATTTTTTCATACGAGTACCATCATGAGTGCCTTTGTGAAAACCTTTTGTCATCATGGTGACCCAAGCTAACACAACACAACCAGCCATAGCCCACCTGGAGGCACAACAACCTCTTTTGATGGCCAATGCTATTTCCTCTTCTTCATAACCAACAATTGATAACTAGAAGATCTCAAGGAAGAAGCATAAGAAAAAGCTAAGTTATAAAGGTGACAAGCAGATGGAGGCCCAAAAGGAAGTGGGCTTACTAAAGTCCACTCCTATATCAACCATACCCATGACCTCCTCTACCCATCTCTCTCCAAGCGACAAGCCATAGGTAGGTACCAAAGCTCATAACTAGAAGAATGAGGAAAAGCTCCAACAACGACAACCTAAGTTGAAGTCAAAATTTTTGGATGCATGGAGAAGTAAAGCACAATTGAGGGGAAAAGCCCATGGCCAATGATAAAAACTTCCTTAGTGAAATGGAACAACTCAAGAAAAATAATACAAGCTTAAGCTTGTACGACCTGATCATGACTTCTACCACACATTGTGAGGCAGTAGTCAAAATGTTGACTTTCATCCCCATTAGTGAGGACATGCTCATTGATGAGGGATCCATCCATGTAGTGATGGTTCCTCCCTTGCCAAGGGTGAAGAAGTCAACACCTATGATATTTCATGATAGTGAAATTAAGGTTAATCCCAAAAATGGTGAAGTGACTATGAATCCTATGTTCATAACCATACACATAGGATAGTTTAAAGTGCCTAGGGTGCACATTGAAAATGGAGTCACAATTAACATCATCCCATGCATGATTGTTGAATGCTTAGGATTGACTTAGTAGATACAACCTACAACTATTACGACTTACAAATCCTTCAATAGAGCAAGAGTTACCATCAAGAGTTCTATCTCCTTGGAGTTTTTAGTAGGGGATCAATTTCCCACAACTATCAATTTCTTGGTGGTGGAAGAGACACCAGGATTTAACCTTATCTTGGGAAGGCCTTGGTTGGCTTAATTATAAGGTATGTCCTCTCCCATCCATCAAGAAATTCACCTCCCTTATGAAGGAGGTGAAATTATGATTCATGGTGATAATGCAGTTCCCTTGGCTATTAACAATATGAACATAGATTAGGGGTCTAAAGTGGGGCTTCAAGAAGAAGCTCCCAACCATGAAGTCCAATAACCCAAAAAAGAGTAATGACTTAATAATGACAATGATAACCAATGGGATGAATTATGGGATGAACTCCCTTTTAGCATTATCAATGAAGGTGATGGTGAATACAAGCTTGTGTAGAACCAACCTTACACAATTGAAGTAACCTTTCCATTCCATACCTTTATAATCAAATAGCCATATATCCTAACCTTTGCTTTTCAAATTTGTTATACTCTTTCATGAATTTTTATTTTACTCTTTATGCATGTAGACTAAGCTCATTTAAATTTTTATTTATTAATTATAGCCTTTCTTTACTTTTACTTATATTATTGATGAGTGACGAGGCACCCCTACGCCCAACCATATGAATCACTAAGGCGTTCACATGCAATCTAGTCAAATTTTATGGACCTATAGTTCTCTAATGCACTAGTTCCTCTAGGAAATGAAATGGATGTTAAGAACATTTGTTGTCTTTCCAACTACACTTGTGAAGCTCAAGGATATGGTTTAAGTGTAATTGAGGCACATGATTTTTATCATTTTATGTTTTGTAAGTTTAATCACCTACAACAATAAGGAAATCTAGAGTAATTTAGGATCTAAATCATCTACTACCTAGCTAGCCTAACATAAATCTTATTTCCACTTTCTAGACACATCCTAAATGCATATAGTACTTCTAGGTTCTGTTTCTAGGTTACCAAGTGCTACACGTATGCTCGAAGTGGTTGTGCTTGTGTTTGTTATCAACTGGAAATTAATTGCTCAATGAAAATGCATTAAGGTAAAGTGATTGAAAATAAAGTGCATGAATATTAAATGCATTAAGGAAACATTAATCTATTCTCAATGCTGCAAGGATTATCAAAAGTAGTCATTTTTATTCCTATCACACTACTGTGCTTAGGTATATCTATGCTCAAACAAAGATCTATACATGCTTAGAATCCTATTGTGGGCACTCAAAAATATTCTAACTTTGGAGAGAAAAAACTACAAGAGCTTTACTAATCTATGGAAAAACTAAGAAAAAATTAACTAAAAATTTCCTAAAACTATGAGCATAAGCATTATATTTATAGGTCGACATATACCCTGTGATATTGGATATTCGACATTGCATCCTAGGCTCTGATATTAGATATCTGATGTCAAGGATCTGGTATTGGATATCCAATATTAGATCTAGTCAAATCATGACTTATCATACCCTCATGACTAAATGAAAACTCACCCTTAAGTGAAAACTAAGTCCCTTGCACAATATTGGGTAGGTATGGGATTATTGACTGATATACAAACTAACTCAGATGGAATAGATAGACTTTGAGTGTCCAAATATATAGATTTATAATTTTTTACAAAATTGGATGATCATGATAAGAGAAGTGAACACCTTGATAAAATTAACATCCAACAACTCTTGGTTGCTGAAGATTGAGGAAGAAGATCCAATGATCATGAACAATCCTCATCATAAGGTGCTACTACATCATCCTTGGTGAAGATAGTCCTACTTCCAGTTCATGCTTCCCATTGCAATCACAACAAAATTGGGAATTAGTATGCAATGTGTAACACATAACTGTTAAGTACCTTGTCTCATCGATGGTTACACTTAGCTAGGTTGTGACTGCAATAGATTGGTTCCTTTAGGAGTGTTACTGGGAAAATTGACAAATAGGGTAAAATAGATAAGCAGTTCATTAAATTTAAAAACATTCTACATAAGGAATTATTTGAAGAGGGTGTAAGAATTCACAATAATAAAAAATAAAGCTCACTAAAAAATTGTTGTGAAGATGTGCACAATTAGATGTCATTGATGAGGTAAATAAAAGAATTTAATTGTAAGAGTGTTTAAGGATAAAGAACTTAATTAATCCAACGAAAAGATATGCAAGTGGATCCTTCCCAAAGTAGACACAAGCATTTATTACCCTTGCATAACTTTAGATTAAGGAGTCTATGTGCTTCATGGATGATTAATGGTTATAGAAAGTTAAGTACAAAAACCTAGAAGAAACTACCTAAGAATTTTGACACATCAAACCCAGACATCGAACAATAATATGAAACCAATAGTGAGGTGAGACATGGAAAGCATTGATGGATGAGAGAGAGTGTAATGGAGTGCCTAATTAAGGTCACATGAAGTCCCTTGTGAATTTTGTGGTTAAATGACTTTATAAAATCCATCATTAGTCTAGACCAAAACCAACCATGCTCAATGACATCACATCATCATTCTAAGACTTGTCCACTTCCCTAGGATACAAGAGTGCTCCCATAGAATAATCATCATTCCTTATTAGAGAAGAAAAGAGAAGTAGGAAGTGAGGAAGGGCCTTAGTTAGAGGAGACCTTCAGGCATGGGTAACATCTCTTTCTAGTTCCATAACTAGTGCTTGTAGCCCATTTATTTTTTTTAAGCGGTGTGCTTTGAATTTCCATTATTTCCTTTCTCTTTTTTCTTAAAAATAAAAACCAAACCATGCAAAGAAGCATGCATTTATTTTAGCTAAGGGGTGTGCTTTGAATTCACATCATTTTTTGATGTTGAGAACCATACCATGCAAATACGTATTCAAATTTCTTTATTGGTTAACATGGAACAATAAGAAATGCATGAAAACACACATGCACCCAAGAAAATAGAAAGGCACGAAGAATACTAAATCCCTTTTAATTCACACCTTATTCAAACATTTGAATACTTTTCAAATCTAGAAGCTACTAGAGTCATAAATTTGTTCAAGTTTTATTAATAAACAAGGGACTGCATGTTTCTAGAATAAAGAAAACCATAGAGTTTGTGGATGGGTGGAAGTTGTGGACTGAATACCTATTGCATCAAAAGAAACCATGTCCTAATTATTCATAACAAAATTCAAAGCTAGAATCTAGACACCAATAATCAAATAACTGAATTACACATGCCCACATCAACTAGATCACATTGTACCTAGTTGGCAATAAGACACTTATAATTAAAACAAGATAAGAAAATCACATCCCAATAAAGAAATATATATAAGAAATTGTAAAATATTCAATGAAAAGAAAGCATACTAATGATGTTTGATGAGACATGATTCGCATGGGCTGCAATATCGCGTCATCCCCTACGATGTCGCATACGCGATATCGCGGTCCGCCGCCAAATCTATAAATAAGAGGTAGCACTCCCCTTATTTCCCATCCTAGGTTAGAAGTAGGGAAACTTTGGTAGATTGATCACTCTAGAGATAGAATATTTTCCATGTGCCCACAATAGGAGTCCCCAAGAGAATGGATCTTTATTCGAGCAACATTGTACCTGAACGCAAGTTGTGTACGACAATAAAGACGAGCTTTGTGGATAAACCTTGCAGTGCATGGAATAGGATTTTATTACTTGTTATTTATTACCCTATAGTAGCATGGCATGAGTACGACTTGATTACGAGCATTTACAAATGTGTATGGCTAATCAAGGAGTCGGCTGCTCATCGTGATTAGATTCTCTCACCCTCAACTCCTAGAATGCGGAATGAGTACGACTTGATTACAAGCATCTAAGGATGTGTATGGCTAGTCAAGAAATTGGCTACTCATTATGTTTAGGCTAGTTAAGTGCCTCAGTATGACCACTTTGAGCACGTGAGTTAGACGTGGTGATCCCAATAACGATTAGCGTTTGGTAGCCGCGGTTGCATAGTTCAGGGTGTGTACGGTAAGTGGGAATGGATGCTGACACTAGTTAATTTAGACTTAGTTCATTAGTTAGAGTTAGTTAGTTTCTCAACCCTTCACCTCGATAGCATAGGAGAAAAACATTAAAAAGATATAAAAATCATATGCCTTGGACTTACTTAACCATACACTATGACAACTACAAGTAAGTCTGGGAAGACAACGAATGATTAACCCCAGGTGTTCCATGGGGCATGTAGGAATTTAGTCTGTGGAGTTTGACCGGATCATGCGTGCTACGCTTGTTTCGTATGGTTGAGTGTAGGGGGTACCTCGTCACTCTTCATTGGTGCCGTTGTTGGGGACTAAGTGTTTATGCACCATATAAAACATAAGGATATCATTGACATCATTGTGAGCCTTAACGAACCTTCGGGTAGTCAAAAGAGAAAATTTATAGAACGGTGAAATAGCACACTAATAAAAATGTCTTCTTCTCATAAGAGCAACTCACCACCTAAGGACCATACATGAGATAGTCGGCAACATAAAACACATAGCCAAAATCAGCCAAGTCCTAAACAATACAAGATAGTTTATACTCATCCCGATGAGTATATTCCAGACTTCACTTTTATCCTCCATCTACGATGGAGAGATTTGCAAGGTAACATCGTGTTACCCCCAGATCAATCAGTCTCTCGCATGCTTTTCCATGCCTTGGCACAGATAGGCATGACTGAATTTTATGCTGAGTACATTGTGGAAGACTTTGAGATGAGGGATTATTATCCCACAGATGCCCAATGTATGAGGGACTTAAGGCAGGAGAGTCAACATATACTACTAAAGGGAAAAGGTCTGCACGTCCTTAGTGAAATAGGAGATGAGGAACCTCTTATAAAGGGTTCTTTAGCAAATGATGTTCCCTCTCCTAATGATGGTGAGGAGGTTGGGTATCAGAACCTACGATCAACAATACATATCCCTGGTTCTGATACCCGTGAACACTAGTTGTTCATAGAAGGAACAACAACTCATGCTAAGGATGGGCACTTAGATCATCACCACAATTAGGGCCGTAGCAACCGAAGAGAAGGTACGAAACATCATCATGGTGATGGTTCTCCTTCTTCTTCTCCTTCATCCCATCACTCATCCTCTCCTTCCACATTTGGGCATAGCCACCATGAACATAAATGTGAGGATAAAGGTAAGAAAAATGAGAGACCTCAACGGGAAAGTTGATAGAGAGGACAAGGGTAAGGATGTAGGGAGAGTAGGGAACAACGCAGACATCACAAGCATCATGAAAGAGATGATCATGATGAGCCCCTACTCACAACCTGAAGTATGCTTGACATAACGGAGGCAGTTAGGATTCCCACAAGGCATTTAAAGGATAGTTGGATCAAACATTTAGACATGAACAATATCCCACGATTTGAAGGGGGATACAATGCAGATCCGAAAAATCATTTACAGGCATTCCATGATGCCTGTGCCTTGAAAAATATAGAAAATGAGTGGCAAAAACTTAAGTTGTTCCCAAGGACACTCACCAAAGAAGCAAAGAGTTGGTACCGGTCCTTAGAACCGAAAATCATAAGGAGGTGGAGTACAATGCTAGAACTGTTTAACGATAAGTATCAAACGTACTTCAAAGTGTCCAATTTGCGTAAGCAGATCTAAGGCTAGAAGAAAGGTACTCATGAACCCTTGGATGCTACCATGGCCTACTACTACACATTATTACATCGTTTCCCGTGCCATGGATACGGTTAGCAGGATCAGCTTCGCCACATCGTGGATGGGATAAGGCATGAAACTAGAAGAACCCTTGGGACTTATGCCCAAGGGAGACTCTCATAACTTAGAGCCCATGAAGTGCATAGCTTGTTGGAACAAGTAGCAAAAGAAGAAGATGAGCTATGGAAAAGGGAAAGTGTGAAAGAATACAACCACGATCCCTCCTTTCAAAAGAAGGGAGTGAAATTTTATGATGAAGAGGATGAGTCACCAATCGAAGAGTTGGTGAACCGGAAAAGCTTTCCAATCCAAAAATCAAAAACAGAAATAGTGGCTAAAGTAGAAGATGTATGGAATTCCTTAGACTCTAAAATTGAAACTGTCTTAAAAATTGTAGAAGAGTCTAAGGTAGAAAAAAGTAGTGAAAAATGTAAGAAAAAGTGGAGAGATTTAGGCCCTGCACATAACAAGGGTAAGGGGAAAATCACTAACTCCGATGTGGTTGTGGAGTCAGACACAGACGATGATAGTGGATGCGAGATCTGCCACTATGACCATCCTAAGGGATGTTGCCCCATCATCTCACATCTACAGGCATTTGGGATGTATGCGCTTAATCCAAGACTGAACCAATGACAAACACCCCGAAGGTTACCTTATCCACAAGGTAACCCAAGGCAATTTCACCAACCATTAACGTATTATCCAAGTGGAACTCCACCACAACCCATTAGCAGTGGAAATATCCATAGTGATGGGGGATGCCATTGCCGAAACATTAGTACCCTTACCGACAGCTTGACCCTTATGGATATTATGTGCAGCAGTCGATTTCTCCAAGTGATTCTATGAGTCACTAAACCCCCAACCGTCACTACCAAGTTCGGGAGTACTTTAGAAGAACTCCTCCTCCGGGAGACACTCCATATCCACACCATCCTCCAAATCCATTTGCAGCTCTTCCACAAGTAGTAGTTCCCATAACACCTCTTGCTCCAACAATGCAAGGGGAACTTCCTTCTCAACCACAACAACATCATGCTATGAGAGCTGTAAATATTCAACCCACTGTTGGTTCTGACAATTGTAAAAAGAGAAGACCTTTCTTCAGAACCAAAGGCCTAGACAAACTCTTGCAACAACAAGTGGTTGAACCCGTGTACACTCCTCCACCATCTAACACTTCGGAGCACCCTTCCATCCAACAGAGCTTAATGGATATGGTTATGTTAACGCATACCATAACTAACTGGATCAAGATAGGCCACCTTCCTGGGAAACTAACTAACCTTGGGAGTCCCTTAATTTATTTACAAATCACCAGAAATAAACCACGTAGAGCTCTTCTTGACTCAAGTTCCGGATTCAACTTAATTTCACAAAAGATGTATCACACCTGGAACCTGCCACAACTTAAGAAGAGCAACATCTAACTAGAGTTGGTAGACCAGTCCATCACCATTCCCTTGGAATTGGTGGAGGAGGTTATTACCACCTTATGTGGTTGTTCCTACCCAGCTGATTTCTTGGTGATTGAAGTTGACAACAATGATGGGGACTTCCCAATTATAATGGAAAGGGCAATGGCTAAGCATAGTAGACACATGCCTTGAGATCCGCGATCTATCCTTGGAAATCTCTTAGATAAACATATGTGGAAAGATCGAGAAGAGGAAAGTTCCATGCATCACATATAGTGATTCATTAGGTGATGACATGGAGGAAATAGCTCCATGTAGCAGGTGTGCCCTTGAAACTTTGCAACAAAGATGCCTGTATGTAGCAACCACACAACTAGTAGTAGACACCTTGTGGTTGATAACTACTAGAAGGAGCAACCAAATATGCATGGAAAAAACTGAGGAAACCCATTCCCATAACAAAAGCATATATACATTGGAATATGAGCGTCGCCAACTTCCATCCCTTAATCTAAGATCATCAATTGGGAGAAGTTGGGCCCTTCTACGAAATTCAAGCAGGCACTCATTATTTTGGATCTCTCCCTTTCCAGTCAGTCATGGGGGAGATGGCCACCTATGCTAATCATATGGGGCCCTCAGTTCTTTTAAGTTTTTGTTTTACAATGTTTTTGTCTTACACATTTTTGTTTTACAAATTTCTTTAACTTTTCTAGTTTTTTTTTACAACTTTCTTTAAATTTTCTTATTTTTGTTTTACAAAACCATTATACTTTTTCCATTTTGTGTGTGTGTGTTCCACCATATAAGTTTGTCATGCAATAAGTGTTCGGACAAATGGTATGAACTATTTTCATGTTAATTGCTAATGTTTGGTTTTTACCTTTTAGTCACAATGTTGACACTAAGGTATGTTTCTTTTGATATGGTAGGCAATGAGACCACTTCATCCATCCATCCACCAGTTTTTATGGTCTCTCTTGGCTTGGAAATGTACAGTCCCCTTCTAATAAGAACTTAAATGAATCAGCGACTGGGTATTTCTCAAACTAAGGAAGGACTCAAGGATTGAAAAGGGTGTGACTTCAAGGGAACTTGATGCTTTTGTGTTGGCCATTCTCTTGGGTGCTTGGATATTTTCTTCTTGAGTTTTCTCCCCATTTTGATGTTACCCCAATTATCGAAAGTTGAGACAATAAAAATAAGAAGTCTTCGCATGGTGTGGTTCTCATGCATAAAAATGCAAAACACAAAAGAAAAGTAAGAATTCAAAGCACACCCCTTAGACGAAATAAAATTTTGGCTACAAGCACTAGTTATGGAACCAAAAGTGTTCCCTCTAACTAAGACCCTTCTCTCTTCCCATTTCCTCTGTTTTGTCGGAATGGTGGTGGCTCTTTGGAGATGCATTCTTATTATTCACATGGATGGTTTGGCCGAATGCATTGATGCGAATTCACTAGATGTGGTTGGTTTGAGGCCAGAGTTGGAATGAGACTTGCCAAGTCACATTAATCATGCAACACACAAGGGGCTGTACACCACCTTGTTCTTGGGATTCCATTCCATTCTTTTCTCTCCATCCTTCTCTCCATTGTTCACCTCATTGCTGGTTGTATCATTAGTGTATATATTTTCGTAGATACATTATTTTCTTTTTGGTAAACACTTGTGGTTAAGACTTTAACTCTTGTTCCAAATGACATTCCCAGAGCCTATGGACTCTTTAAATGTGGGCTTGTTAGGGCATTAAGGGCATGAGCCTACTTTGGGGAGGATCCACTGACATTCCTATTTGGAGCACTACTTAAATTCTTTCCCTTAACATTTTGAAATTAATTTTATTTTGTTCATTTCCATCTTGACATCTATTTCATCGATTCCATAGTTGTCCCTTTTTATCTATCTTTCTTACTCCTTTTCCTTCTTCATTCTAATGCTATTGAAGGTTCACGATTAGTCATGGGGGTACGGGGCCTAAATTTTTCAATTTTCTCCTAGCCCCAAATTTTTTGATTTTCTTCCTAACCCCTACATCTTCGATAGTCATCATTAATATATCCCCAGATTCGTATCATCCATACCACAACCTAGCCAATGAACTTACACCGAAGCAAGGTATCAATTACATGATGATTCATTTACCCTTGCTAATATATGATTGTGTTGTGTGTGTAGATGACAATCATACAACAATGGAATTGGATCTGGAGAAAACATTTGGAATGGAGCAACGCTGAAGCAGCTATGTAAGGAGCAAGATCGATGGTGTGCTTATGGATGGACAACAAAGGTGCAATCTTGGCATTGGCAGCAGCAACACTTCTTTCTCTCTCTCTTTCTCAGTTGCCAAATAAGGCCTGATGTCATTGTAATAAGGTGTTCACCCTTGTTGTCATGAACACCAGTTTTGTCAAGTCTTGTAATGATGATCTGTTCACATGTCATCCCATTAGTTCCATTTCCCTCAATAATTCCATACCTTCTCGATATTATTGTAAGGAACTCGAGGACGAGTTTTCATTCAGTCATGGGGGCATGATGAGACGCGATCTGCATGAGCCGCGATATCGCGTCGTCCCCTACGATGTCACATACGCGATATTGTGGTCTACCGTCAAATATATAAATAAGAGGTGGCACTCCCCTTATTTCCCATCCTAGGCTGGAAGTAGGGAAACTCTAGTAGATTAATCACTCTAGAGATAGAATAGTTTCCATGTGTCTACAGTAGGAGTCCCCAAGTGAATGGATCTTTATTCGAGCAACATTGTACTTGAACGCAAGTTGTGTACGACAATAAAGATGAGCTTTGTGGATAAACCTTGTAGTGCATCGAATAGGATTTTATTACTTGTTATTTATTACCTGTTATTTCCTACCTGTTATTTATTACCCTGCAGTAGTGTAGCATGAGCATGACTTGATTACGAGCATTTACAAATGTGTATGGCTAATCAAGGAATCGGATGCTCATCGCGATTAGATTCTCTTACCCTCAACTCCTAGAATGCGTAATGAGTACAACTTGATTACGAGCATCTAAGGATGTGTACATCTAGTTAAGGAATCGGATGCTCATTATGTTTAGGCTAGTTAAGTGCCTCAGTACGACCACTTCGAGCACGTGCATTACGCATGGTGATCCTAGTAACGATTACTGTTTGGTAGTCGCAATTCCATAGTTTAGGGTGTGTACGGTAAGTGGGAACGGATGCTGATACTAGTTAATTTAGACTTAGTTCATTAGTTAGAGTTAGTTAGTTTCTCAATCCTTCACCTCGATAGCATAGGAGAAAAACATTAAAAAAAAGATATAAAAATCATATACCTTGGACTTACTTAACCATACACCATGACAACTACAAGTAAGTATGGGAAGATAACGAATGATTAACCCCAAGTGTTCCATGGGGCGTGTAGGCATTTAGTCTATGGAGGTTGACCAGATCGTGCATGCTACACTCGTTTCTTATGGTTGAGTGTAGGGGTACCTCGTCACTTATCAATGTTGTAAAATAAAAAATTGAAAAATTAATAATGTAGAAAACAAAAAGTGTAAAATAAATAATGTGTAAAATAAAAAGTTATAAAACAAAAATGGGTAAAAAATATATGAGAAGTTAAGCATCCACTTATATGGTTAGCATGGGTGACCATCTCTCCCACAGCTATGTTGAAAGAATGAGATCTAAAATATTGAGTGTGGTTTTACATTCAATGAGGTGGTTGTTGTATTAGCTAGCTTATGCTTGTGGAAAGGTTTGACTTGTTATATGTTGAGTAGTTGTTTCTTGTCTGGGCTTTTATGTTTATAGATCATCATAGCCCTAGAAGGAAAAGTTTCATAAATGATGTAAGGTCCTTTCTACAATGTTGGGAACTTAGTTCTTTAAGGTACATATGTAGGATTCTAGTAGAGAACCTTATCTCCTAGCTGAAATTTAACTTTCCTGAATCGATTTTCATTTAGGAAGTTAAGATTCATTAATCATTCTTATTGTGATAGACTCAAGTCAAGGTTGAGGTCATCATTTGTTAAAAGTATATAGAGCTTAGATTAAATAGGAAGTATTAGCAATTTTCCTTACACAAGCTCGTAGGGAGAGTAGGCTATAGGAAGTTTCCATGTTGAGCAATAGGCCCAAAGGGCATCATTGAGTTTCATTTTCTATTATTTTCTATACTTGCTAATAGTTCTTATTAGAATCCTTGTGATTTCCCTATTTGTAACCTTAGCTTGACCATTGGCTTGGGGATGGTAGGACGTTATGAGTTTATGTTCAACCCCCAAGCATTTCATGAGCTTCCAAATGTAGTGTCTATAAAGTGAGTTCCATTATTAGAAATTAATGCATGTGGCACACCAAACCTATTTACAACATTTTGTTGTACAAACCAAGTAATAGTGGAAGATGTACAATTAGTGATGGCTGCTACTTTTTCCCATTTCATATAATAGTTAACAACAACTATGATGTACACCTTTCTATTTGACATGGGTGTGATGGAACTCATGAAATCAATATCATAGATGTCCAAGGGTTATAGTGGTTAAATCCATTGTTGTGGTTGCTCTATTCAAGTGGTCATTCCACCATCCCATTGGGCATTGTTCACAAGAGCAGACATATTGATGAGCATCCTTGAAGATTATTGGCCAATAGTACCCTACTATCAAGATTTTAATAGTCATAAATCTCCCAGCATAGTGGCCTCCATGAGCACCTTCATGAGCATTTTTGAGAATGTGCAATTGATTAGCATTAGGGACATACCATCAAACTAGGCCATTGACACACATCTTGTAGAGGTGTCCATTGATCTCCATGAAGCATTTTACTTGGTGAAGAAACTGTTATTTCTTTCGATGATCCAACCCTTGTGGAATCTCTTAAGTAAGAAGATAGGTGAGAATGCCATCATATCATTTAAGTTCATTTGGAAATTATTTAATTATAGATCTATTAAAGAGGAGTTCATCAGGAAACATATTAGATGATGCGTTTTCCTCCTCTTTTTGTCCAATCATAACTAAGAAATGTGCTTAGCAACCACATTCTCAGTACCCTTTCTATCTGTCATTGTAACATCAAATTCCTATAACATCACTAGCCACCATATGACATGGGGGATGACCATTAGCTTGTTCATCAGAAAGTGGATGGCACTATGGTCTATGTGCACAAAAACTTTGTATCCAAGCATATAATGCCTAAACGTCTCTAGAGAAAACACCACTACCATTAGTTCTTATTTTGTGGTGGTGTAGTTCAATTGTGCATCCACAATGCTTTGTCCTACATAGTGGATGTAGTATGGATGTTTCTTATGATCCTTTTGCATAAGCATGGCTCCCAAGGCATAGTTTGATGCATCTGTCATGACATGAAATGGTCTAGCTAGTTAGGTTCTTATAGAATTGGAGTTTTCACAAGTTTCTTCTTTAGTTATTAGAATTCTTTTTCACATTTCATGGTCTAGATGAATGGAGCATCTTTCTTTGTTAGCTTTACCAATGGTTTTGTAGTCTTAGAGAAATTCTCTATGAATCATCAATGGTAGCCTATATGTCTAAGGAATGATTGAACATCTTTGAAATTTTTTTTGATGGGTTATTCCTTAGATAACCCTTATTTTCTTAGGGTCTGCCTCAATTCTTACTTGTGAGAGTTGATGCCCCAATACAATGCCTTTCTAGACCATTAGATGACTCTTTTTCTAGTTGAACTTGAGGTTTATCTTAACACATTGTTTTAGTACTTGCTCAAGGTGGTCTAGGGCTTGCTCAAATGTAGCTTCATAAGTGGAGAAGTCATCCATGAAGACTTTCATACCACTAATAATTTTCTATTGAAAAATTCTTAGGATCAAGTTTTGGAATGTAGTAGGGGCATTGCATAGATCAAATGAAATCTTATGACTTGCAAAAGTCCCCCAAGGACTCATGAATGTTGTCTTGGCTTAGTCCTTTGGTACAATTTGAATTTGGTTATAGCTGCTATAACCATCTAGAAAACTATAGTAGTAATGCCCAGATATTGTGTCTAATACTTGATCAAGACATGGTAATGGAAAATGGTCCTTGAATGTTGCCATTTTCAGTAGCCAAAAATTGCTACAAACCTACCACTTACCACCTTTCTCTGGCACAATCATGAGTGGGCTAACCCACTCACTATCCATAATGGGATAAATGAACCCCATCTTAAGGAGTTGTTCAATTTTCTCTTTGATGATTTTCTTTAGTTTGGTGTCTTATCACCATTGTAGCTATCTCTTTGGCTTCATGGATAAATCAGTGTAGATGCAATGCTAGCATATCCTAGGATCAATCTCTATGAGTTTAGGATATGACTAGGCAATAGTTGCTAACCATTTTTCAATTACATTCAATAGCATATATTTTTTTGTTTTGTAGCATGATTTTCATTGATTATGATTAACTTTTCATTTTTTAAGGACACATATTCCATTTTGACTAGTAGAGTGTTTAGTTCAAGGGGCTCTTACTTGAAATTTTTAGGAATTTCCAAATCTACCTAATAGGTATCATCACTGGTGTCATCAAAGAGTTCTTGATGAACTTGCTTTAGTTCATTCATGTTTGTGACATATGTGCATGTCAAGCTCTTAGTTAGTTTCATGCAAAGTATGCTACTTTTAGAATTAGTGGTTAGCCACTAGGTACCCTTCTATTTTGTGGCTTCTACATATAGACACCTTTGAATTTTAGCTTTTGGTTCACACTAATTGCATGTAGAGATGGATGTTCATCTCATTACCTAGAGTTTTAGCACACAAGTGCACCCTGTATTGCTGTACGCAATGCATGGAACACACTTCTTCTCGATCTTTTTGATAGCATTTTCTTTAGATATTTTCAGGTAAAGATCTCTAATGCCCATTCTTGCATCAATGGTGCTTAGCCATGCCCTTCCCATGATGATGGGAAAGTTCCCTTTATAGTTCTCCACTTTGATTACTAGGAAATTGGCAAGATAAGAACATCCATAGATAGTGGTTATAGTGTCTTCTACTAATCCTAATGAAATAGTGATGGAATGGTCTACAAATTCTAATCTAATATTACTCTTCTTAAGAGGAGGTAGGTTCCATGTGGTACACATCTCATAAGAGATTAGGTTGACACTCTAACTAGAATCGAAAAGGGATTTTCATGGTTCATTCATTGCAATCTACAAATAAATCAAAGGACTTCCATGATCTACTAACTTCCTGGGAGGGTTTCCAGCATGGATCCAATCAAATATAGCATGAGTAAGCATCATAGTATGGATCCTAGGCAGTGTTTAGTGACTCAAAGGAATTTGATACAAAGGGAGATGGAGGAACATGGTTGTCAACCATAGATGTATTTGAGGGCTTAGGTAGATTGCATGGTCAAAAGAAAGGTATTTCCTTTGATTGAGTATCTGAACCCATCGGTTGATGAACCAATTGTAGATTAATGGCCTTGGTAGCATTGCATTGTTATGGATGAGTTGGTAGTTCACCCTGCATAGGTGGAGCAAGTGATAGCTATGTGAAGGGATGAGGAACACATGTAAGAATATGAGAAGGATAAGGGTGAAAGGTGGTATCCCTCCTTACATGTGAATAATGCATTCAGTAATTATTAGGAGGGTATTAGTGAGGTTGGAAAATGGAAACATGACAGAAAGAGTCACATGGAGACAAGGGTTGCTGAACATAGTACTCATATTGATTAGGTTGTCAATAAGGGTATTATTGCCTTGGTGGTGCCAACACCCATGACTATGGTTATTACTATTATTGATATTGATCATATGGTTACAATGGAGTTCCACCTGGATAATACTATTGTTATTGGTAGAACTACCTAGAATTGCCTTGAGGATAAGGTAATATTTTGGGTGTTTGCCTTTGTGCTAGTCATGGATTCAAAGCATACATCCCAAATTCCTATAAGTATGACACTATGGAGAAACATCCCTTAAGATGTTCATATTGGTAGATGTCACATCAGCCTTCATCATCTAATTCACTTCCTACAACTTCTTCTATTGTAGTAATCTTTCCCTTACCTCTTTGCTAGATACATTTGGCTCCCTTATGCCTTTGTACTCATAATCACTACCTTGTTCTTTGGACTCTTTAGCAATTTTTAGGATAGCTTGAAATATACGATTCATGGAGTTCCATAACTAATCAACCTCAGCCATAATTTTAAATTAAAATTTTTGAAGTGGTAATGTTTTCCTATTTACCACCTCATCAATTGTTGATTCTTCCTCAATGTCACAAAATTGAACTTTTCTCTTATGAATGGAAGGATAGTAGTTGTACTCTTTTGCACTTTCTCTTTTTCTTAATTCACATTTCTCTTTACCTACCTATTTGATTATTCTTTGAATTTGATGAACACTTAATTTTGATAGTCACCCTTAGGCATAGACACCAAGGATTCTCCTTATTTTAGATTAAAGCTTGTCTACAATGTGGCGAAGTTGATCTAGTTGAGAATAACCATGACCAAGAAATTTTTGCATTAAGGAATAGTATCAGCCAATGGTAGCATCCAAGGGTTCATGTATTCCTTATTTTCATCCTTGGATCTAGCTTCTCAATTTGGTTACTATGGAGTACGTTTGATATTTGTCATTAAATAATTCAAGCATGGTACTCCATTGTGTGATAGATTTTGGTTCTAAGGATTAGTACTAGTTCTTTGTTTCTTTAATGAGTGTGCTTGGGAACAACTTAAGATTTTTCCACTCATTTTCTATATTTTTCAAGGCACATGCATCTTGAAAAGCTTGGTGATAGATCTAAAAATTTGAGTTATATCTCCCTTCAAATTGAGGGATATTATTCATGTCTAGCCTTTTGATTTGATTATCCTTCACATGCCTTATTGAAATTCATACTACCTTTGTGATATTGAGCATACTTTGGGTAGCAAGAAAACTCTCATCAAGGTCATGATTATGGTGCCTTTGATACCATTTGCTACCTCTTCATTAATGATGATGTGCCTCTCTTGAATGTTAGTGCCATTGGTCTTACCTTGCCCAACAGTCCCTTCATTCATTTTGGTTTTTTCGGTCACCTTCATCATGATCATGTTCCCTAGAGTTACAATCAAAACCAAAAGAAGAAGATGATGATGATAAAGGTGAAGAGGAAGAAGGACTAGTGCCCTCATGGTGTCTACTACCCTCTCTTTGGTGATCATGGCCACAATCATAATCTTGTTTCTTGGTTACATCCTTGCCTTGACTTGTCTCTTTGGATCCTTCTTTGTCATTGAATTCATTTTTGCCAAAACCAATATTGTGAATTGTGGATTGCAAGTTCTAGTTTTAACCTCTTTCACCAAAGTCAAAGAAAGAAATTTCATTTAATGAAAAACCCCCAAAGAAGGGCTCTCCACTGCCTTTTTGGTACAAAAAGAATGGGGAATCATTAAATCCTTTTCCTTTTATAGATTCACGATGTTGTTCTAGTTGTTGATCCTGGAGATGTTGTGCCTTAATGGGATGATAATCCCTAGTGTTAGTATCTTACAAAACAACTTAGCATGAAGTTTTTGGAGAACCCATCATATAGGCATTTGTTAGAGCATTGTAGGAATGGATTGATTTGGTAGCAACACAATGTTGTCCTCCATGTCATGTCACTGTATTTGTTCATCCTGGTGTAGGATGAAGATGAAGTTGGACACATATTCATTGACCTTGAAATTTCTTTTCTTCTATTTGAGGATTATGAGCTGTCCATGCTGATGTTCCAATGTTTGATGGAGTCGGCACTTCCCATGGAAATGGTAGCTATGGGAACACTTAATTGGCCTTGACATGTCATGCCTCAAATAGCTGTTGTTCCTCTTCATAGGCTTGGGCCTTGACCTCTCCAAATTTTTCTTGGCTAGATCATGCATTGACAAGAGTTCCCTGATGGATGCTAAATGATTATGCCTCCTACTCCACATGTTCTACATGAGGTCCTTAGCTTTTGCCTCCCCTTGGACATTTAGTTGTTGAACCTTGAGAAGGTCCTCCTTGCAGTCCTCTTTTAGGGGCCATCTATAATCACACAAAGATCAATTGTTAATAAGGTTATTGAAAGAAGTTCAATTATTTCATACCTTACTTATTACCTTTAGTAAATGTCAAATTCTTTGCTTAGTGTGATTTTAGAGTTAGAAATATTTTCAAGGAAGTTTCCCTAAAAGTTTAATGTCAGACCTAGTTTGTTTAGGTGACACATCAAAGGACACGTAATGGTTTTGAAAGAAATTTGATAAAATGATGACAAAGGAAAGAATAGATTTGGCAATGAAGTACTCAGAGGGTATAAAATGATGTGGTGGTGTGCAACAAGTACAAATTACAAAATTCACACAAGTGGATCCTTCCCAAAGTAGGTTCCAACTGATCATTCCCTTGCATAACCACACCTTAAAATGTCCATAGGAACTAGAAGGGTTTAATGTAATCTACACTAGTTCCACAAAACACACACATGTAGATACCACCGTGATGAGGTATGAATTCAATGCTACACAAGACACAAGTCACAAATACATGGACAACGAGATGAGGAATATTGTAGAAGGGATTGCAAAGGTTGGGATATGAGGTAACTAACCTATGGTACAATGAATCTTGAGTGTAGGATGTGATTAATGTGTCATTAGCTTGTTGCTCTAAAATCAAGACCAAGTCCATTCCTATGATCAGTGACATCACATTGCTTCATCCAATGATGGACAACCATAAAAGTATCATGACAGCAAGGAATATGATCACTTGGCATTTCATTCAAGGGAGGAGTGATTGGGAATTTGTAGCACACTCTCTGTTCCTTTTTTAGATGCGTAATCTAGAGAAGAAGCCTACCTTCAGGCATGGATGCATGTCTTTCCAGCAGGACCCCCTAGAATACTATTGGAATATTTTTTATTGAGTGCCTTCATTACTCTTACTCCAATTTTTTTTTATACCTACAATGGTCTTAGTACAACCAAGCTAGATGATAGCACCTTACAGATGTTACCAAAGAGAATCCACAAGTCCCCTTGACGTCACACCTTGGCCATTCGTTCTTAGTCCGTCATTTTTCGCTCTAAGCATAATGAGCACAAAATTACTTTTAATTTTTTATGTTGACAAGAATATCACCATACCTAGAGTAGAACCTCTATTAATAGAATGGGTGGATGGATGTGATGGGCTTGCTATCCTAATAATTAGTTACCCGAGACTTGATATCATAGAACAACACCTCAACCAACGGGTCACATGAGTATTTTATTTATCGATGAGATTACCCTCAAAAAGATAAAACAATAAATTGAAAGATGAAAAACTAGAAAAAAATTATAAAATTAAAGAAAAGGAAAAATATTTATTAATTCTACTTATTAGAATGGAGGATATTCCCCATAACTAAAATTTTGATCATGGCGAGAATTAATAAATTGAAGGTTGGGATCCATGCATGTTGGAAATGTTGGGGATCGATCATATCCAAACCACTAGGTGTCTTTTGAGGTGGTGGTAGGAATATACCCAAATTTGGGTTCACACACTTGATTATAGTAAACATGGTGGGGTAGATTATAAGATGTAGTCATGTGATAAGGAGCTAACCCACTATGGAACCCATGACTATAAAATGGTATGCAAGGATCAATATGTCTCCTTATGTGGTTATATTCATTAGGTCGAATGGCTATTGGAGCATTGATTGGTGGACCAGATAAAGTAACACGAGGCATTGGGTTGCAGGATAAAGATGTATCATAACATTTGGCTTGTGCTAAGTTGGAGGATGTAGTGGTTTCAAAATTGTGTTGTTTCTTTCTACAACCATGCCTAATGGAAGAACACTTTTGAGTACCTCCAGTATTGTTGACAGTAGCAACACAAGTAATGTTCATGGGTTGGTGCTATGGTGCAAAACCTTCTAGTACAATTGGTGGTAATGCAGAAGGAGGTGAACGATGGGAATATTGAGGTTCAGGAAAAGAGTAAGGCACATAAGATGGAGATCTTGTTGGAGAGGACATGGGTTGATAATACTTAGGATAATGATAGAAATGTGGTGAGATAGAGGATGTTGACCTGGTTTGGAAAATAGGATGTTGAACTTGATAGGTTCATGGGTTTGGATGGTATGAAGGGTGTGACTAGTTTGAGGGTGGCCTCCCTCACAACTGGGATTTTTGCCACTGTGATTGAACACAGTATTTTTACATGAACTCTAGATGTAACATTCTTTTCCAATGCTTATGTAAATGTGACAAGATTGGGCATTGAGCCTTGGGGTGATCGTACAGGAAAACATTACATTGGTACATATGATTAGCAGTTGAGTTCTTATTCTCTTCAACCCTTCTTTTCGATTGTCTAAGGGTGTTCTATCTTGCTTCTTGGTTCATCATGGTTCTACCTCTAATAGTGTTGGAATATTCTCCACATTTTTCATGTATCCATTCTGTCACCTTATTGATCTTTGCCTCAATTTCATCTAGTGACTGTAGTATTGGCAAAGATGATTCCACCTCCTTGAGGTAAGTTGATTTTTCCTCTTCATGATCATGGACCTTTGCTAATTCGAGGTTTTGATCCTATTGAAAGCTTTCAATATTCTCCGATTTAGCTATTTCTCCTTCTTCTTTTGCTACCCGCTTAACAAGATCTTGGAATTGGTGGGTCTATAGCTCATATAGTTGACTTGGGGCATACATCCCTAGAGTCTCCCTTTTCTTGTTATGGAGCCCATCCATGATGTGATACATTAGCCTTTCCTCGGAGAATCCATGGCTTGGGTAGTTGTTTAAAAATGCATAGTATCTTTCTAAGGCCATGTCCAAGGGTTCATGTTGTGTTTATTTCCACTCTTGGATTTGTTTCCTCAAGGCTGACACTCTTGCATAGGTTTGATATCTTTCATTTAAGAGATCTACCATTGTTGGCCAACGTTGAATTGATTTCNACACTCTTGCATAGGTTTGATATCTTTCATTGAAGAGATCTACCATTGTTGGCCAACGTTGAATTGATTTTAGTCATAAGGACCTGTACCATACTTTTGCTTGGCCAATGAGTGTTGTAGGGAAGAGCTTAAGTTTTTGCCACCCATTATCAATATTGTTCCATACACAGGCATCATAGAAGGCTTGTAAATGATGTTGTGGATCTAAATCATAGCCTCCGAAAAATTTGAAAAGGTTTTTTAAATCAAGCCTAGGTAGATGGCTTTCCTTGCAATTCCTGCAGGATATTTGAACAGCCTCTTGTATATGCATTAGGCTCTTAGTGGCCAGCAGGGGTTCATCATCACTAGGTAGGTTATGAATTTGTGATTTGGGACAATGTTGTCTTCATTTATGTACCCTTGCATCAGATTGAGTACTCCAAACTTCATCTTCATCATTGTATAATTTTTTGGTTCTCTAATGAATTGCCTTACTGGTTGTTGCATTATTAGAGTCTTATGAGAGAGACATTGTTGTAAATTTGTGTATGACTTTTTTTTTTTGAAATTACTTATTTTTGAAATATTTATCAACAAGGCTTTGTTATAGTGATCTTGTATGATACAACTAATCTAAATAAATAGCAACATCCCTGGCAACGACACCAATGATGAGTGGTGAGGTACCCGTACACTCAACCATACGAATACAAGTGTTCACACATGATCCAGTCGAACTCTGTAGATAGACTAGTTGTTGTATCTAGATAGTTACTTATTGATCGTAGTTTGCTATCTTCCCACCTAGACTAGTATTTTATTTGTCATGTATAGTTTAGTCCAAAGTGAGGTGTATGATATGATTTCTAACCTAGTGCTACTCCTAGAGGCAATGGAAAATAACTTTGTTTAAGCTAAGAGGGAGTGAGAGAAGGGAATCTAAGCTAGCCTAAGTGTAATGAGCATCTATCCTTAATCATTTGNTCAATGCTACAATGATGAAGTAATCTCAATCTTCATTATCGTTCATGCATGTGTCCAAGTATGTCACACTCTAATAAAGGTTTTGTACAATTATAATCATCACACTACGGGCATGCACTAGGGAATGAGTTGAGAGGAACTAAAAAAAATGATAAAAAGACTCTACTTCTACACTTACACTAAAACTAAAAATGACCCTTTCATGTGTGCTCAAATGTGGTATTTATAGGCTTACACAGGAACAATGATATCACATATCCGATATTAGCACCTAGTTATCAAGGGTCTTATATCAAGGATCCAATATCAACACCTGGTTAACAAGGGTCCAACATCAACACCTGGTTATCAAGGGCTTGATATCAAGGGTCCGATATCAGCACCTGNTCATTTTTAGTTTTAGTGTAAGTGTAGAAGTAGAGTCTTTTTATCATTTTTTTTAGTTCCTCTCAACTCATTCCCTAGTGCATGCCCGTAGTGTGATGATTATAATTGTACAAAACCTTTATTAGAGTGTGACATACTTGGACACATGCANATGACTTTAAACTAGCAACAATACAACTAGCACATATGATGGCCTTAAACTAGCAAAATTATGATCTACTATGACCTTAAACTAGTATCATAGTCTACTACGACTTTAAACTGACAATATGACCCACTATGGCCTTAAGATAACAACGTAGCCACAATCATACAACATGGCTTAAAACTATGAAACATATTATTTATTATCATATTTCTTTTTTTAGCCTATTATCACATTGATTAGCCATTTAATGTTATGAACAAAATGTTAACATAGCCATTCTCAACATTCACAATGTTTACTACAATAATAGATATATATAGGTAGAAATAAAACCAAAATTTAAATTTAAAGTTAACATGTCCATAAAATACATAACCATGGCCACACTGTGTGGAAATAATGTCAAAAAATAATCATCATCTATAACATAGTCTTCGCTAATCATTGCCATCAACACGAAAATGATGTAAAATAGCCAATAAAGCTAAGCTAATGGAGGTTGTTGAGAGGCATCTAGAGGAGGAAGTGATGGGTTGTTCCCACCCTCATTGCTAGGGTTGCTAATGTCTCTTGAGGCTTGAAATGTAACAAAATATAACTAGTTAGTAATCCATAGCCAAAACCATGACTTAAAACAAAAATTAAAACATAAAATATATCAAACCTATGAAGACTCTAGCTCCATGTCTTCAGGGGATAGAAGTAGAAGGCCTTCCTCCAAATAATGGAAGATCTGATCTGCCATCATGTTGACCTAGTCAACATCCCCAAGATCAATGCCAAAGAGGATGTCGATCCTATCTATAGTAGTCCAAGTAGTAGGCTCTTGGGTAGTAGTAGCTGTAGAGGTCTCACCTCCAGTAGTAGGGGATTTCTCCATTGTGAGAGTACTTTCAAAAAGCTAATAAGAACTATTTACCCTAATCCCCTAGATGAATATCTCTCTTTTGCATTATTTAATTAACTCCTCCTTGAGACACTTAAGTTAGCCCCCATGATCTACCTTGTACTATCTTTTGTGAACCTTTTGTTTCTTATCCCACTCTAGAACCCAAGCATAGTGATCTTTCCAGTCTTCAACCTTCTAGGAGATGAGTTCTATCTATATACATTCTTCTACTGTCTCCTATAGGACTACTACTTTCTCATAAATGACATGCCAATGGTGGGCCCATGTGATCTTCCTAGTCCATAACTCTCTTGAGTTAGTTACTTGGGCCTCCACAAAGGCCTTGTTTTCTCAAAGATCTCTAATAGTTTTTTCTTATCATTGAGTCTTTTTTCTTGAGACCACAACTTCCTCCCATAGGAATTCATTGGACCTCTCTAGCTCCCATGAAATTTTTGCACATGACATTGGTATATTAATAGTAGTCTCATACAACTTCACAGGTACACTAGATACATCAAAGGGAAGCTTAAGCAAGGAGTCAATATCCATGTCTTTACTGGGATTCCACTCCACAAAATGTACTACACAAGCATGAAATATAGTCATAAACATAATGTACAAGCTAAGATAACATTAACAAAAACAAAATCTATGACATATCCAAACAACTAAGGCACATAAAACAAAGTCCTTACCTATCTTAGGTGCAACCTATTATAGTCGATCAATGATGTTCTTAGCCATCCTACACATGAACTCCACCTTGTCTAGAGTCTCTAACCATGGCTTCACCTAAAAATTAGGGATAAGTGCTTACACTGGTGGCTTAGGAACTACTATAAGCACAATAATCATAGAATGGTTAGGATGAAAATCAAAATTAAACTATAAGATATAACAAAAATATTCAAGCATGGACATGATTGGCTCCTACTTCTCTTACTCCTTTGAGATGATGATGGGGGATGTACTTGGAACCACCTCATAAGGCATATAGAACATTTATATCTACATCGATAAATCCTTCAACCTTAGGTTGCTTTAGGAGTGTCTCTTTTGCACACCTTTGTTTTATCTCCATGGTAGCTTGGGTTACTTTAGCTTGACATTTGTCTACAACCATAGCACATAGAAAATCAATTAATAGATGAAATCATAAAGTAGCCATAAACTTTAAAACACAAAATAGCCAAACTTAAACAAAGCATACCTGTGATTGTTGGCTACGATGGCCTAAGTTTAAACTTAAGATTCTTTGTTGTAGGTTAATTTGATGCTAGTGATGCTTCCTCCATAGGCCTCTTAAGTTTCTCCCTAGCTATCCCTTTGACCTCCCTATGTAGTCATTTTGCTAATAGGACACTCTCTAGAAATGTGAGAGGCTCCTCATTACCAATGATATTAAGGGACTCACATTACTTGATATTAAGATCCTTAGTGGTAATGGATAACATATCATCCATCTTCTTTAGTGGTTTCTAAGCCTACACCATCAGGTAAATGTGCTTTATCCAAGGCTTAGAAAGTTAGCTTGGGTCTTGGCGAACTCATCATCCATTCCTATACACCACCAAGAACTTCACAAACCTCTTGAAATAACTTGTGAGAAAAATGAAAAACACATGTAGATTTTTGTAGAGGTGTCTACCCGGAGTCTAAGGATCTTCTCCTAAAGCCCAATAGCAAAGATAGTTGCCCAATTGAACCTGGTGCCATCCATTAGGACCTTCTTAAAGGTCCACCCCTGCACTATGCTAATCACCTTCTTTTGTGATAATAGTTTAGGAAATTCATGAGACCTAAATAAAGAATATAATTCCTTCATGTTAGGATTTGTGGAGCCATCCATGAAAAGTTTAGAGTGACCATGTTGACACCAAGAAACTGCAAAACTTTCTCATGATGGCATGATTCCTTAAATATCTTAGTGGGAACCTGTGCCCCATTAGTGAGGACATCAAACAAGCTGCAAAAATGGCCCTTGTTAATATCCATGTTAACCTTCACATCTCAGATGATGCTACTAAAAAAACTGGCCTACTCATTGAAGAAGTCGATGACATGCAACATCTCCACATTAGGGATGGAAGGAATAGGTGTCATAAATACATCAAGAAAACTTGCATGTTGGATGTTTGCTTAAATGTATCCAGGAACCTATTCCCTCTACCACTCTTGTTCAAGTATCACCTAACCAAACTATAGGATGAGGCTATTGACATGCTCTTGAAAGTGGTATGGTGACATCAGCAAAGGTGGAAGATCATACATAGCAACAATCAAAAGTTAGCATCAACATAAGCAAGTTTAATAACTAGTCAAAGTAATGGAACAATTAGAATTTTCATAACTATGAAACATTAGAAGTTATAGCCTTTATGTTTAACTTTCCATTTCTTCTTTGGGGTGGTTTGAGAGGAGGTTCCATCTATAAGTGTCTAATCCATGGAGTTATCAAAATCTGCCCACTAGTTGTGCATTGTCCCATCATCTTTACACTTGTATATAAGGTTGAACCTTGAAGTGTATGCATGAAAGTCCCTTCTTAATTATTGATACACAATAGTTCTAATTTGAGGACTCTTAGTGAATTTTTCTAAAGCAGTTTGAACCACTACTAAGACTTGATCAGTANTGAATTTTTCTAAAGCAGTTTGAACCACTACTAAGACTTGATCAGTGATGATTAAGCCTTGATCATCGACCTTGTACCTATAAGAAGTTTGTAAAATTGATGAAGTTAGTAAAGGTAGTCAAGCCAAAAGTATAAAAACATTACAATAACCATGTTATCCCTGTAAACAATACATGATGCTAGGTGAGTTCTAGAATAATGCATTGGCTCTATGCATCACCATTAGAGTATTGTTAGCATTATATTAACTATACTTTGGCATCATCTAGATCTCTTTGAGGTAACATGAACTAATGGCATTGGCTACTTCTCCTATTGGTAGCTTGTCTGTGATGAACTTGGCAACCAAGATAGATGTTCAAGGAAGTAAAGACTCCACTATAGCCCTAGCCACATTCATAAACAAGTGTGACCATAGCATCACACTAATGTTGTTTAAGATGTAGGCAAGGAATTTCCTTGCCCCAGGCCAAAACCATAGTGAAGCCTTCTCCAAAGGCATATCAAAAAGTGTGTGATTAGCCTTGGGATGATCAATGTATCACAAAATACCCACCAAATCCACAATGATGAGGATGGGCTTCAAGAAAATCCTACATGAAGCAAAACAAAAGCATTATGACCAACTAGAAATACTTAGCAAATTTAGAAAAAACATCTAGTCAGAGATGAAATTAGCCTTTGTAAAAAGCTCTAAGGTGTTTATCTAAGTTGGCTTAAGAAATTTCATAAAAGAATTATTACCATATTTTATAACCAAAATATTATAGCCAAAACTAATCCTTAGTCTAAACTATGCATAAAAATTAGAAAAAAGAATTGAAGCTATGCATAAATTTAGAAAAAATCATTAAAACTTAAAAAAGCATATAGCCATAAGCATTCTAAAAATAGTAAATATTTTTCTTTTCTTAAAAAAAAATCCTAAAGCATAAGTTTTACATATTGGAAAGAAAAGCTACACATATCATTCACTTCCATCCCCAAAGGGGTAATGTGCTACAATCATTATTTTTCCTTATTACATAGCCATAACCAAAAATTTATCAAAAAATCATACAAGATCCAATTTTAGTGATTCCATGATGAAAATAATCCAAAAATAACAAGAATTTTAGCCATAACCATTGCAAATAAAAATACATAGCCATTTTTACATGGAACATAGGAAAAATTAGCAAAACCATAGCCATCACCATTAATCCCTTTTAGTGTAGGGTTGCTAAAAAATTTTCCAAAAATTTGTTTGAGCTCCAAATGGAGTGATTCCACCACTATTTGATACCTTAAGTCAATTCCTACATACCCATAGCTACAAAAGTTTAAAAGTTTTCTATTTATGTAGGAGAAATTCATCAATTTTGATGAAAATTTTTAAAATGGCACAAACCTCCTTCTGACATAGGCTTAATGAAAAATTCGTAAAAAATTTGTTTTAAGTAAAATCGAAGTGATTCAACCTCTATTAAAATGTTAAAGCCAAGAGCCATCCATCTGTAAGTAAGAAATAGCCAAAACCTTTGCCATTGGCTTAGAAAAACTTTGTGAACATACACGAAATTCTAAAATTAGCTTAAAAACCTAACTACCTGACCTTAGGAAAAAAACCATAACTTAATCATTTCAAAGACAAATCAAACAAGAAAATAGCTATTGGAAATATTAAACATAGGGCTACAATCCCATGAAATTAGATTTGAAAAATATGTAGCCATTTTTGTAAGAAAAAATACATAACATTGCTAATGTAAAAAGTTAAAAGGCTAAAACCCAACTTAACATAGCCAAAATAGTTGAAATGATTGATACCTCCAAATAATGGGGTATGATTTTTTTGAAATTTAATTTTAACAAATCTATTGGCCTAGATCCAAGCAAATTGACCATACCCTAAAATTTTTGGAGAAAAGCATGAAAATGACAAGCTTAAATTTAAAAATCTAATCTATTAAGGAAAAAACAATGAAATGACCATGAATCCATATGGAAATGACCAAAATAAGAGGTGGGATCTTGTTAGAATTTCATTTTACCCCCTTTATTGGCATAGATATGAGCAAAAATGGCCTCACATGTGGTAAGAAAAACACATGAAAAAGAAAGCTAGAAAATAAAGGAAAAATAGGCAGAATTGCCTACCTCAGAGTAGCAATAGATGGGGCTTGGATTGAAATGGGCATAGGAAACCTTAACAAATCCTTCACTTATTCATCCACCTATTAAATCTTAGGATTCCAGCTCTTCCTTCGACATTTTTTTGATGTGATGACAGCCTCAACACTTGGAGTAGTTTGAAATAAAAAAAAATAGGAGTTTTATGCTATGTGTAGGAAGGACCATATGCCACAAAAAGTTTTGTCAAAGCTTTCCTCCAATGTGTAGCTTGCAAAGATATGAANGGTGGTGGGTGTGGTTGGAGTGAACTTTATTCAATGCTAAAATTGATGGGAAATAGCTTCATTTTTCAAATTTTAAAAAACTTTTAGATTGTAGGCCCTACCATACACCTTCCCTCTTAGCTAAAAATTATATCAATGTTGATTTTTAACCACTCTTGACACTTAAAATAATGTTTCAACCTTAACACCTATGCATCTATGCTAGGGATGGAATTCCTAGCTTGGATACATGTATCCCATTTCTCAAAATCATTAAAACATAGTTTTTTTTACCATTTTTAGTAACTTGAACTTGACTTTTTCAACCTTGGAATCCCAAAAAATAGGTGAAACACTATCAAAGTGGTTTAGCTTGGGTTTTCATGCTAAGGCAACATTGCCTAGTGTGGAACAAGTGGGGTAACACCCATTCTTACCTCCCAACACCCATCTAGCCCAAGTTTGATCCCAAAGTAGGCTCCAAATGATTGAGAACCCCTCCTAGCATCTTTGGTAGCCCCAAAACCTTATTAAAATCAGTTGAAACTGGTCAAAACTAGTCAAATCCTTGAGATTTGATGTTTCCATGTTAGGGGAGGCTTCATACACATTGAGAATCTCATTCACAACATGGATGAATGGGGGGAAGCCAAAATTGATCTAAATTGACTACATAGTAGCCATTTTTCAAAGCTCAGTGATCCTTAGACCTTGTCGGAACCCTCAAGCTTCCAAAAGCTTCAAAATTTGTAAAATATGGTACAAGACTACCATCACCCTCTCAGCCATGCTAGGGCCTTCATGCCCAGCATGGAAGAAAGGGAGGAAACTGCATAAGATACGTAGGAGCCTCCAAACTACTAGATCTTGACACCTAGTATTGACCATTGATACTAGAAAGACTAACATGCATGGTTGATTGGTTGTTGAACTAGTCTAGGAAAGTCAGTGGGGGTTCTATAAATAAGAAAAAATCCTTAATATTTCCTTTTACCTAACACTAGGAACTTGATAGCCTCTCCAAAAGGCATTAGATTGCAAAAAATTAGTAAAAATTAACCTCCTAAGTTTCTTCCACATTGGGGAGGATCTCCTCCATGCTAAGCATTCCAATCTTAGTGTGGATGAAAGGGAGAAAGCCAAAACTATTAAATTTTACATGTAGTTTGACTTCCAAAGGGAACCCAAACCCTTCTAGAAGCAACCAGACTTTTAGAAGTCACTTGAAGTGACCAAAACTTATCCCCACTAAGGATTCATGCTAAGCATCCTACCTTTAGCATGGATGGAGGGAGGGGGGGAGGGTGGGGAGGGAGGAGGGAAAATCTAGAAAACACTCTCAAAACCTTCAGAGAAATTTGATTTTGACCTTAGACATTAATAGCTAACACTAGAAACCCTGTAGACACTCATGCATAACTGAAATTGACTATAAGTGGCCAAAACATCCTTCCTCCAATTTTCTACACTGAGCATGGAAGCCCCAATGTGGAAAAAGGAGGGTAAGCTTAAACAGTTTCTAATAATCCTTGAAACAACCATATTTTGACATAAGGTATTAGTAATGAATGTTAGCAATCTTAAAAGCTTGCATGAATAGGCAGAAATAATAAAAATGATAAAAATCAAGGCCCCTTAGTTCTTCCATGCCAAGAGACACTCTTCCACATTACCTAGCATGGAATAAAAAGGAAAAATTTGGGAGAACTTCAAAATGACATCTAAAAATCTCAAAAAAATATCCTAAAACCTTGCATGAGTGCTAAGACTAGTTTTACACCTTCTAGAGCCCTCAAACCTAGGAAACGTGACCATGGATATTTAGAAAACCTTTCCCCATAATCTCCCATGATGAGCATGGAAACCCTAGCATATAAAAAGGTTGGGGGAATCAAAAATCAGTTCATAACCATTGAAATGATCAAATTTGGATACTAGGTAGCTACAATCAACACTAGTAACCTTGGAAAACTACATGCATGGCTAGAAATGATGCAAACAATCAAAAAGATAATTTCCCCTAGTCTTCCATGCTAAGAATAGTATCCTCAACATGGAAAAAATTATGGAAGATCAAAAACCATCTAGGAAACCTCAAAATTGGTCAAACTTAATCTCAAACCTTAGTCCTCAACCTTGGCAAACCAGGAGGTACATATGCATGATCGATTAAGGTAAAAACTAGTTCAAATTAGGGATTTATGGTTCTTCCACACTAGGGATCTCTTTCTCAATGATTCCTAGTGTGTAAATTGAGGAGGAACTTATTTGGAGCTCATAAACACCTCAAAACAGCATCAAATAACCTTACATGCACTCTAGAACCATATCAACAATCATTGGATCCTTCAATCCTTATAACCATAATCCCAAATGATGAAAAGTATTCACATTGATACCCATAGAAACAACATGAAAAAATGGAGGAAATCTCAAAAAGAACTTGGAAGTACTCAAAATAATCAAATTTTGACATGGAGACATAGCACTTGACCCTAACAACTCTACAAATTAACATGCATAGTTGATTGTATTACAAATTAGTCTAGATCTAAGATTCTTGCCTCATCCACATTGGAGGAGGCCCCTTTCACATAGGGTGATGTGGAAATAAGGTGGGAAAGCTACTTTTCCACTTCTAGTGGTAGGATGACATTCTTGGAAGCCAAAGATCTATGCTAGAAAAGCCTAGGACCTCATAGCCTTAAGAGGTTGTTCATTTCATCTTGTTTTGATCTCTAGAATCCATTCCCACCTATCTTCCATATTGAAGTAACTCCCCTAGTGTGGAAACATGGGGAAGAGCTTAAGTACCTTTGAATGACCTCCAAACATGATAAAAATTAGCCAGAAACTTACAGAATCAATGTTTACAGTCCTAGGAGCTAACTTGGTCAATGCCCTTTTAAATGATCCTAAATTCATGAAAAGGTGTCTCCCAATTCATCCACTTTGGGGATATTATGCTCAGCATGGAAAAAGAAGGAGAATCCATTTAAGCATGTTTTGATACCCAAAACTACCTCAAACTGCTTCAAAATGAAGCTAAGGGGTGCACAACTCCTATATTTGGGTTTTAGTTATCTATTTGACCATGTTTAATCCTATTTTGGCATGGATCTTGGTTATCCACACTGAACCCCTCTCTTCCACGTTGGCCAACATGAAAACAAAGGGGGAAGACTTCAAAACATACTTTTTGGCCTTTACAAACCTTCAAAGTATCCAATTTTGGTAGATTTTTCCTTGCGCTATGTTGGGGAGGCCCGAAAACCTTAATTTGGTATCCTTGAATTCTCCAAAATCCACTTTCTCTAGTTTCCATGCTAAGGGTCCCCTTTTCCATGTTAGCTAGTGTGGAAACAAAGGGGGCCTAGCATGGAAGTTTCAAAACTCTTGATTTTTTGATCCAAATAGCCCAGAAAAAACCTTGATTGATGCTCAAACTCATCTAATAGCCTTGTAGCCTTAAATCATGGCTCACTAAGGTCTAAAATTTGAAAATACCAACCATATTTTACCTATATTAGTCAAATTTCACCATATGTAGCCTATTTTGCTTAACTTTTGCCTTATTACATAGTATTTTAGTTTTTTTTTGACTTCTATTACATTGATTGAACTTGTTGACCTTTAATGGCCTTTATACATCCTTATATGTTTTATTTGTCTTATTATAATCTTATTTGTCTTTGTTTGACCTTTGAATGATATCAAATAGTTGGCTTTAACCTTTCTTAATCACTATTTGACACCATGTGACATGGCCTACTAAGGTCTTAAATTGACATCATAGTTCATAAAGACTCTAAGGTGGCATCATGGATAGCTAAGGCCTAAAAATGGTAAACTTATGGCCTTATTGATCATTTGTGGCCTTACTTCTTATATTTCCCCTTACTTTACCTTCATTTAGCCTTTGCACTTTGTCAAATTGTTCTTGCCTTATTGATGACCTTAAATGACCTTATTTGCATTAAATTTGCATGCATTTACATAATTTTATAGCATTTTAGCATTATTTATTTACCTCACTCAAGTTCCACTTAATATGATTTTGGTTGACATGAAAGATCAAAGTATGAGTACCTTGATGTAAATTTTCTTGCCTTTGTATCTACATAGACCTTATGGTGATATTGAATGGTGCATCTATGCTAATTGCCTAGATCTTGAGCTTGAGAGTTTGGTAGACCAAATAGCCTTAATAGAGAAACCTCTATAATGGCCTAAAATTCTAGTCAAAACCCTTAACTTAGAGGTAAGAGACATAATTAAAGACTCTCTAGGTGAGGTTCTTATAACAACACATAGTGATGGGGAGAAAACCCTTAAACTAAATTCCTCACTAGAACCTCAATATGCTTAAGACATCATTAAGGTTATACAAAGCAACATTAACATCTTTTATTGGTCATATGAAGACATGCTAGGCCTAGACCCATGTTTAGTCCAACAAAACATCATACTAAATCCTAGCATTAGACTAGTTAAGCAAGAGATGCACAAAAGTATACATGAGTTGGCCTTGGTGATTGATGTTAAGATCTCAAAGCTCTAACAAGCTGGTTTCATTAGGGTTATTAACTATGTAGCATGGGTATCCACCATAGTGGTAGTCCCTAAGAAAAATGGGAGTATCCATATTTACATTGACTTTCAAGACCTGAATAAAGAAACCATCAAGGATGACTTCCCTTTCCCTAGTATTGATCAACATATCGATACTACGGTAGAACATGCCTTGTTATCCTTTATGGATGGAATCTAGGAATATAAAATAATTAGGATGAGCATAGATCACTAACTTAGCATGACATTCATGACCCCTTGGATCATCGTTTGCTATACTTTGATGCCCTTTAACCTTAAGAATGTAGGAGTAAGATACTAGAGAGCCATGACCTATACCTTTAGTGATTACATGCTAGATCTACTTAATGATTACATAGATGACATAGTCGTTAAGTCCAAGATGACCAATGATCATGCTAATAACCTAGACCTTATGATTTAATGATGGCTCAACTAAGAGCTTAGGCTTAATCCCAAGAAATATGTCTTCAATATCAAGACCAGTAAGATACTTAACTTTGTAGTCTATGAAGTAGGGTATGTGTTGACCCTGATAAGGTTAAGATCATATCTAATCCAGTAGCACCTACCAACCTTAAGGAGCTTTAGGGATTACAAGGTAGATTATAGTTTATTCATACATTTATCGCTAGCCTTATGAATAAGTTATAGTTCATGCAGCACTTGCTTAAGAAAGGGGTTCACTATGAGTGGATGGCTCAATGCCAAGAGGTCTCTGAAAACCTTAAGCAAGAGTTGGCACAACTACTAATAGTTTATCCTCTGCAAGAGGGTAAATAGTTTTTCATCTACCTTATGATCTTTGACATGTCCATTGCCTCTCTACTTTATCAAAAACATGATGATGAATCAAAGATGCTAGTATACTACCTTAGCCATGCACTAGTTCCTTGTGAGACCTGATACACTAAAGTGGAGAAGTTTTGTCTACCACTAATCTTCTTCTTGAAGAAGTGAAGACACTGCCTCTTTAGAATCTAAGTGAATATCATTTGCAAAAATAACATACATGACCAAGCAACCATAGATCCTAAATTCCCCAATGAATAAATTAATGAAATTATTCAAGTGCTTGAAGGTTATGATGTAGTCATGCCCTTTGATGAAGCTTCAACTACCCATGGGGCTTGTGCTGCTACCATCATAACATTTCCATCTAGTGAAATTCGATCCTTCACCTATCATTTTGAGTTTTCATGTAACAACAACATATTGGAGTATGAGGCTTTGATTAAAGGGATGATGGTAGCTTGTGACTTAGGAATTAGATGCTTACTGATCAAATGCAATTCACAACTCGTGGTTAACCAAGTAACCGAGGTATATGATTGTAAGGCCAAAAAATTACAATGCTATTTATACCTAGGAAAGAAATTATTACTAAAATTCACAAATGTTGATATCCAACACATACCTTAAAAATAGAATTCCATAGCCAATGCAATTTTAATGTTAGCCCTTAATGTGATATCATATGTGTTTAGTAAGTTGTCCATCTTAACTATTGACTATGCTACTCCCATCACATAGAACATTGAGGATACCTTTGTGGTTGTCTTCATACTATTCCTCCTAGGGAATGATGAAATGATATCAAATTTTACCTTATGCATGGAAAATCCTAACAAGGCTTGACTATTGCTCAAAAGGATGTTGTATGTAAGCAGTTGAAGTAGTATGTCATCATAAGTGATAATACATTATTTTGACAATCCTATGATGGCATACTTCTAAAGTGATTAGGTAAAAATAAAGCTAGAATAGTCCTAGAGGAGGTTTACAAGGGTGTTTATGGAGAACATATAGGACTAAGAGCTATGGCTAGTAAGATTAGATGGTTATGCTACTATTGGCCCCATATGGAAAATCATGACATGTAGAAGGTTAAGTAGTGTGACACATGCCAATGATATAGCAACCTTATACATGTACAACCAACCAAGTTTCATACCACTCAAATAACATGGTCATTTCAATGATGGGGGTTGGACATCATAGGACTTATAACACCTAGGTCTTCTGTAGGACATAGCTTCATCATCATTGCAATTGAATACTTTACAAAGTGGGTTGAGGCTATTTTCCTAAGGAAGATTGCATTTGAACAAGTCTCCAAGTTCATCTTAGATAACATTGTAGTTCATTTTGGCATACACATGACCATAGTCATAGACAATGAAACACAATTTAGTAGCTAGGAAACAAAAAATTATTCCATGAGCTAGGCTTTAAGCATTCTTTCTCATCTCCTTATTACCATCAAGCCAATGGAGAAGCAAAAGCAAGAAATAAGGCTATCATCAACTCACTCAAAAAGATGCTCAACAATAGTAAGCATAGATGGAAAGAGAGGATTGTCCATGCACTGTGGGCATATAGAACAACCNGGATTGACCCAAGAGGCACCAAAAAAGAATACAAAAAACCAATACTTATTATAATGCTACAATGCACATAGGCTAGATGAGAATCATGCTATCTAGGTTAGCAAAGCTGCTAGTTTAAGGTTGTGATAGGCCATGGTACCAATTAAGGCCTTGGTAGCCCAGGTTGCTAGTTTAGAGTTGTAGTGAACCACTGAAATCATGCTTGCTTCTTGATGATTGTTAGCTATATGTAGTATGTCTTTCGATAGGAATGATTAACTATATTGGCCAACTCATTCCCATCCATGCTAGCTATTCTAAATATATCATTCTCGTAGGCTCTAATGACAAGGAAGGGCCCTTCCCAATTGGCTAAGATNAGAAGGTAACTTGGTCCTCAAAGTCATTCATGAGCATAAGGACAAACTCTTAGCCAATTGGGAAGGGCCCTTCCTTGTCATTAGAGCCTACGAGAATGATATATTTAGAATAGCTAGCATGGATGGGAATGAGTTGGCAAATATAGTTAATCATTCCTATCTAAAGAGATACTACATATAGCTAACAATCATCAAGAAGCAAGCATGATTTCATTGGTTCACTACAACTCTAAACTAGCAACATGGGCTACCAAGGCCTTAATTGGTACCATGGCCTATCACAACCTTAAACTAGCAGCTTTGCTAACCTAGATAGCCTGATTCTCATCTAGCCTATGTGCATTGTAGCATTATAATATGTATTGGTTTTTTGTATTCTTTTTTGGTGCCTCTTGGGTCAATCCCATAGACAACAACAAAGGGAGGCTAATGAAATACCATAAAAATTTGAATGCTATAGCCAATTTTCATCATGTAAGTGTCACCCCATGAAACCCAAGGCAAACGTTCATTGTAAATGTAAATATTATAATCCATAGTGGGAAATTTCACATACTTTATAATTTTGGGCCTAAAAAAATGCCTTATAAGTGGTCAAAGCCTCATTTCCTAAGTGAAAAAGGTCACCTAATGTCTATATTTGTGCTTGGCGAGGGGTCAAGAATGCCTTTTGGAATGCCAAAAAGGTAATTTTATGGGTTTTATGGATGGGTATACATTTTTCTATGTTGGAAACACTTGTAGGGGGTAGATCTCACCTACCCCCAGCATGGAGGCTACATGCTTAGCTTGGAAACCTTTCCCCATTAGCATGGAAGTTCCCTCCCTACAATCCACCACCACCATGCGCACCCCCCCTTGCATGGAGACTCCATCCCCCCCTTGCATGGAGACTCCATCCCCCCCTTGCATGGAAGCCACAATATCTAGATTTGATCACTCAATGCACTTCAACATTGACTAACCAATTCAGCAAGGATGATAGAAAGCTTAGCATGGAAGATTCATTCTTAGCATAGAAGGTGTACCCTTGTTACTATTTATAGTAAATAGAATGGCCATGGGGGAAAGGTACTTATGGCCACAGTTGTATTCTCTTGAACCTAGTGTGGAAACCCTATGACCATGTGACCTTGTAACCTCCTTTTAGGATTTGTAAATTTTCAAGCTTCACACTACACTCATGGGATTTCCAACTCCCAACATAGAACATTTTGGTAGCTTATATTTTTCACACTTCTCAACCCCCACCATAGCCAACATTGTAGATTTGAGTTTGCAGCACCCAAGGTTTAATAACATCGAGAGTGGTAGGACATTCAAATTGTAGAGTTGATTGCATTGACTTCAAAGGACCCTAAACCCCCATCCAAGTGAATCCCTTGTTACTTATTTAGGCATAATTGGTACATATTTCTCTAAATTATTATTTATTTTTTCTCAATAAAGTTTTAAGTTTTGGATTTTGTATGCAAGATATATATATCTGTTTATTTTCTATGAATTATTAGGATCTATTATTAGTCTTTGCATTCCATTTCATTACACTATTTTGAAAACCCCTTGATGAGTAGCCAAGTACCCCTACGTGCAACTATATGAATCACTAAGGAATTATGCATGATTTGGTTGAATTCCGTGGACCTATAGTTATCTCATACACTAGTTTCTCTAGGAAGTGAAATGATGTTGAGAATGTTTATTGTCTTCTTAACAACACTTGTGAGGGTCAAGGATATGGTTTAAGTGTAATTGAGGTATATGAATTTTTCTTGTTTTATATTTTATGGATGTAATCACCTACAATAGGAATAAGGATAGAGTAGATTAAAAAATAATGTCTATTGCTTAGCTAGCCTAACAAAAGTAACTGTCCCACTTTCCTAAACACATCCTAAACACATATAGCATTGTTGGGCTACCAATGTTAAGTGTTGCTGGGTTACCAAGTACTATATGAATGTTTGAAGTGGTCATGCTAATGTTCATTAAATACTAGAAATAAATTGCTTAATCAAATCCATTAAAGTAAAGAACAAGAAAGTAAAATGCATTAAAGAAAATATTAAGCTATTTTCAATGTTGCAAGGATTGTCAAAAGAGTTCATTTTATTCCTATCACACTATTACACTTAGGTACATCAGTGCTCAAACAAAGAACCATATAGACTTTAGAATCCTTTTGCAGGCACTCAGAAAATATTCTAACTCTAAGAAAAATAAATTGCAAGAGCTTCATTACTTTAACTAAGAATGACCAAAAATTGACTATCCAAAGAGTCTCAAAACTGGAGCCCAGACATGGTATTTATAGACTTGGGGTATACACCCCAATGTCAGACATGTGGCATTGGACTAAGATAATAACATTGTGCACATGATGTCATGGATTTGATGTTAGAGTAGACGGAAAATAGTGGTTCATCATACCCCCATGACTAAATGAAAACTCATCCCCAAGTGAAGAAGAGGATGAACAAGTTCTTTACAACACATATTGGGTAGGTATGGGATTATTGACTGACATTGTAAATTGATTTAGATAAAATAGATAGACTCTAAGTGCCCAATTGTATAGAATTATAACTTTTACAAAATGGAATGTTCATGAAAAGAGAAGTGAACACCTTGGATATCATTGACATCCAACACCTATTGGTAGCAAGAGAATGAGAGAGAGAGAGAAGATATCCTTTGATCACGAACGATCCTCATTGTGTGATCTTGCTACATTATCCTTGGTGAAGATAGTCCTACTTCTAGTCCATGCTTCCCATGCAATCACAATAGAATCATGAATTAGTATGTCAAGTGTAACACATTGTGGTTAAATGTCTTGTCTCATCGATGGTTACACTTGGCTAGGTTGTGATTATGGTTGATTGATTCCTTGAGTAGTGTTAGAAGGAAGGTTAATAGATAGGGTTAATTCAATTAAGTGGTCCATTAACTTTGAAAAAGTTCAATACAAGGAAATATTTGAAGAGGTTATAAGAATTCACAACAATGAAAAGAAGAATTCACTAAAAACTATTGTGAAGATGTGCACAATTGGATGTCATTAATGGGATAAAAAAAGATTTGATTATAAGAGTGTATAAGGGTAAGGTACTTAACTAATCCAACCAAAAGATATTAATGAGTCCTACACAAAGTAGGAATAGGCCTTTTATGCCCTTGCATAACTTCAAACCAAAGAGTCTGTGGGCTTCATGGATGATTAGTGATTATGCAAGTTTAAGCACAAAAACCTATAAGAAACTAACTAAGAATCCTGGCACATCAAACTAGGACATCGAACCAAAAAATGAAATTGGTAGTGAGGTGAGACATGGAAAGTATAGATAGGAGAGAGATAGTGTGGAATGGAGTTTCTAATTATGGTTACATGAAGTCCCTTATGGATTTTATGGTTAAATGACTTGATAGGATCCATCCTTAATCTAGACTAAAACGAACCACATTCAATGACTTTGCAGCAACATTCTAAGAATAATCCATCCCCTAAGACACAGGAGTGATCCCACAAAACAACCACCATTACAAATTAAAGAAGAAGTAGGAAGTGAGGAATGGCCTTAGTTAAGGGAGGTGAGTTCCATAACTAGTGCTTGTAGCCTTTTTATTTTGTCTAAGGGATGTCCTTTAAATTCCTATTATTTGTTTTTTTCTTTTCTTTTGAAATGGGAACAACACCATGCAAAGACACATGAATTTATTTTGTCGAAGGGATGTGCTTTAAATCCCATTTTTTATTTTCTTTTCTTTTGAAATGGGAACCACACCATGCAAAGACACATGCATATATTTTGTCCAAGGGGTGTGCTATGAATTCTCATCTTTTCTCTCTTTATTTTGATGAGAACTACACCATGCGAGGATGTATGCATTCATTTTGTCCAAGGGGTGTGCTTTGAATTCTCATCATTTCTTTTGATTAGAACCACACCATGCAAGGACTTCTTCAACTTCCTTTATTGGATGGCATGGAATGATAAGAGATCTATGAAAACACACATTCACCTAGGAAAATAGAAAAGCTTAAAGAATACCAAATCCCCTTGAAGCCATACCCTGTTCAAACCTTTGAATCTTTCCTAATTCCGAAAACTACCAAAGTTACAAACTATTAAAGTTTTACTAATGAAAAATGGACTGCATGTTTACAAAACAAGAAAAACCATAGATTGTGTGGATGAGTGGATGTTGTGGACTCATTGCCTATTTCATGAAGAAGAAACCATGTCCAAATTATTCATAACAAAATTGAAAGCCAAAAACTAGACACTAACAATCAAATAAACATAATAGTACATACCACCATTAAGTAACACATTACTAATGTACCTGGCACTTGCTAAGAAAAGTTAGAAAATCACACCAAAATAAAATAAAATATAAAAGCAAGTGTAAAATATTTAAGAAATAGTAAATGTATCTATGATGGTGTAAAGAAAAAATTATTAACATAAAAGCAAAAAGATGTAAAATAAAGAATGTGTAAAACCAAAAATTTGTAAAAAGAAAAATGTGTAAATCAAAAAAGTTTGAAGAACTAAGGAGCTACTTGTATGATTAGCATGAGTGGACATCTCCCCCATGACTAAGTTGAGAGGAGGAGATTTGAAATATGGAGCATGGTTGTCCATCAAATGAGGTGCTTATTGTGTTAGCTAGTGTATGTTCATGGAAAGGTTTAATTTGTTGGATGTTGACCAGCTATTTCTTGTTTTAGCTCTTAGGTTTATAAATTATCATGACCATTGAAGGAAAAGTTTCATAAATGATGTAAAGTCTTTCCCACAACATTTGGAACTTAGTTCATTGAGGTATGTGTGTAGGATTCTAGTAGAGAACCTTATCTCCTAGTTGAAATTTGACTTTTCTAATTTTCAAGTCATGATGCTTTTTGCTATAGGCCTAGTGCAACTTGTTAGATGATAAGGCTACTAATTGATTTTCATCTAGTAGGTTCAGATTCGTTAATCTTTCTTTTTGGGCTAGACTTAAGTCAAGGTCAAGGTGACAAGCCATTGAAAGTGTATAGAGTTTAAATTTAATAGGAAGTGTTGGTAGTTTGCCATACACAAGCTCATAGGAAGAGTATCCTATAGGAAGTTTCCAAGTTAAGCGGTAGGTCTAAAGAGCATCATTTAGTTTTTTTTCCAATCCTTATTATATTTGCAAATAATTTTTGTTAGTATTCTTGTGATTTCCCTATTTGTAACCTTAGCTTGACCATTAGCTTGGATATGATAAGGTGTTATGAGTTGATGTTTAACTCCCAAGTGTTGCATGAGCTTTTGAAAAGTAGTACCTGTAAGATGAATTCCATTGTTAGAAATTAATGCACATGGCATACAAAACTTATTTACAACATTTTGTTGTACAAATTGAGCAATAGTAGAGGATGTATAGGTAATGATGATTACTGCTTCTACCTATTTCGTACAATAGTCATCAATGACTATGATGTATGCCTTTCCATTTGACATGGGCATGATGGGACCCATGAAATCAATGCCCCACATGTCGAATGGTTCTAATGGTTGCATCCATTGTTGAGGTTCCTCTATTTGAGTAGTCATTCAACCATCTTGTTGGCATCATTCACAAGAGTGGATGAAATGGTGAGCATCCCTAAAGAGTATTGGCTAATAGTACCCTACCATCAGTATTTTAATGGTCATGCATCTTTTAGAAGTATCCTCCACAAGGACCTTCATGAGCATCTTGGAGAATGTGCAGTTGATTAGCATCAGGGACACACCAATGAACTAGGTCATTTGTGCATACCTTGTAGAGGTATTTGTTGATCTCCATAAAGTGCTTTACCTAGTGAAAAAATTGCTATTTCTTCTGGTGGTCCAACCCTTGTGGCATCTCCTAAGTGAGAAGTTAGGTGAGAATGTTATCATACCAATTTGGCTCATTGGGCATTTGTTTAGTGATAGCCCTAGAAAAGAGTAGTTCATCAGAAAAATATCAAATAATGAACTTTCATCTGCTTTTTCATCCCATCGCAATTGAGATAAGTGATTAGTGACCACATTTTCAATGGCCTTTCAATCTACCATTTTAAGATCGAACTCCTGCAAGATCACTAGCCACCGTATCATATGGGGGCTCACCATTGGCTTGTTCATTAGGAAATAGATGGCATTATGGTCTGTGTGCACAAACATCTTATATCCAAGCACATAATTTCTAAACTTTTCTAGAGTAAGCACCACTACCATCAATTCTTTCTCTATGATGTTGTAGTTCAATTGTGCATCCATAATGCTTTGGCTAGCATAGTGGATGCAGTATGGATGTTTCTTATCATCTAAATGCATCATCACAACTTCTAAGGCATAATTTGATGCATTTATCATGATATGAAATGGTCTAGATCAATTAGGTGCTTATAGAAATAGAGTTTCCACGAGCCTTTCTTTCAGTTGTTGGAATGATTTTTCACATTGTAAGATCCATACAAAAGGAGCATCTTTCTTTGTTAGCTCGACCAGCAACTTTGCGATCTTAGAAAATATCTCTATGAATCGCCAGTAGTAGCTAGTGTGTCCAAGGAATGACCAAACATCTTTAACTACTTCTATCTAGTAGGTTATTCCTTGGATGACCCTTAGTTTTTCAACATCCACCTTAATTCTTACTTGTGAGATTTTGTGCCCTAGTACAATGCTCTCCTAGACCATGAGATGACTTTTTTCCCAATTGAGCTGCAAGTTAGTTTTGACACATCATTTTAGCACTTGCCCAAGGTCATCTAGGGATTACTCAAATGTAGCTCCATAGGTGGTAAGTCATCCTTGAAGACTTCTACATCACTACCAATCTACTGTTGAAAGATGCCTAAGAACATGTGTTAAAATGTGGTAGGACCATTGCATAAACAAAACAACATCTTACAATATGCAAAAGTTCCCCAGGGACTTATAAATGTTTTCTTTGCTTAGTCCTCTCATGTAATTTGAATTTGGTTATAGCCACTATAACCATCTAGGAAGTTGTAGTAGCAATGCCTTGATATTGTGTTGAGCACTTGGTCAACAAATGGGAATGGAAAGTGATTCTTGAATGTTGCATAATCAGTAGCCTAAAATTGATCTAAACCTACCACGTACCACCTTTCTTTGATATAATTATGAGTGGACTAACCCAATCACTATCCAAAAATGGGGTAGATGAACCCTACCTTGAGGAGTTGCTTAATTTCCTCCTTGACAATTTGCTTCAATTTTGGGTTTAACTACCTCTATGACTATTGGTTTGGCTTCATGGTTGGATCGATATAGATGTGATGCTAGCATATCCTAGGATCAATCCCTATGATTTTAGGATATGACCAAGTAAAAGATGCTAACCATATTTCAAATACTTTCAATAGCATCTCTTTCTATTATAGAGTAAGTCTTGCATTAATTATAACTAGCTTTTTATTTCTCAAAAATACATATTCCATTCCAATTGATAATGTTTTCAGTTCAAGGGGTTGTTTCTTGAAGTTCTCAAGAATTTTTAACTCTTCCCAATAGGTATCATCATTTGTATCATTGAAGAGTTGGTGATGAACTTACTCTAGTTCATCCATGCTTGTGACATATTCACATGTCAGGCTCTCAGCTAGTTTCATGCACAGTGTGCTTCTTTTAGAATCAGTGGTTAGCCACTAGGTGCCCTCCTATTTTGTGGCTACAATGTATAAACACCTTTAAATTTCTACTTCTGGCACACACTGCTTGCCTGCAAAGATGAATGCTTTCTTGATGGCCCAAAGTTTCTACACACAATTGCACCGATTATTATTGTACACGATGCATGGTACTCTCTTCTTCTCAATCTTCCCAAATGCATTTTCTTTAGATTTATCTAGGAAAAGATCTTTGAACTGATTCATGCATAAATAGTGCTCAGCCATGCCCTTTTCATAATGATTGAAAAGTCACCTTTGCAATTATCCACTTTTATTACCAAGAAGTTGATAGGATAAGACTACCCATAGATAGTGGTTATAATGTCTTCTACCAGTTTTAATGGAATAGTGAATGACTAGTCTACTAATTCCAATATGATGTTGATCTTCTTGAAAGGAGGTAGGTTCTAGGTAGTGTACATCTCATGAGAAATCAAATTAACATTAGAACCTAAATTGAGAAAAGCCTTGCATGGTTCATTCCTAGGAATCTACAAATAAATCAAAGGACATCTAGGATCGGCTAATTTCCTAGGCAGGTTTCCTGCATGAATTTAATCAGACATAGTATGAGTGAGCATTATAGTATGGATCCTTTGTAGAATTTGGTTTAAAGGATGCCCAAAGGAGTTTGATATGGGAAAATAGGCAAGAGTAGGGTTGTCAACTGTAGGTGTAGGTGAATGCTTAGGTGGGCTATGAGGTCGAAAGAAAGGTCTTTTCTTTGATTTGGAATTCGACCCCTCTAATTGATGATTGTAAATTAACAACACTCATAGCATTGTGTTGTTGCAGTTGAGCTGGCAGTTCACCTTGCATAAGAGGAGTAGGTGGTAGCTATGCAATTAGAGGAGTGTGTGCATGGATAGGAGAAGGATAAGGATAGGAGGTGGCATTCCTTCTTTCATGTGGAGAAGGAGTTTGATAGTAATAATAAGGATGTTAGTAAGGTTGAATATTAGAAATGTGATTGGAAGAGTCATGGGTTGCTAAACGTGGTAATCATATGGATCAAGCTACTAGTAAGGGTATTTTTGCCTTGGTAGTAAAAATGCCCATGATTGTGGTTGCTGCCATTGTTGGTACTATTTGTATGATTGTAGTGGAGATCCACTCAGATAATATAGTTGTTGTTGATGGAAGTACTTGAGATTACCTTGAGGATAAGACAACCTTCTAGATGTTTACATTTTTGGAAGTCGTGGATGTAAGGCATACACCCTAGACTCCTAAAGATGTGAGACAACGGGGCAACATCCCTGAGGATGTTCATACTAGAAGACATGACATCCAAGATTATCATCTAATTCACTATCTACAACCTCTTCTATTGTAGCAAATTTTCCCTTAACTTTATAATATGCATGGTCAACTTCCTTGCACCTTCTACGCTCATGGTCACTACCTTGATCTCTAGACTCTTCAGTGATTTTTAGGATACTTGAAATCTACTATCCATGGAGTTCCTTAACTAATCAAACTTGGCCATAAGTTTAGATTGGAATTGTTGAAGTGGTAATGCTTTCTTATGCATCCCCTCATCAAATATGGATTCATCCTCACAATCGTAAAATCAAACCTTCCTCTTACGGATGGAAGGATGGCTGTTGCACTTCTCTATACTTTCTCTTTTTCTTAGTTGATCCTTCTATTTGGTGAATTGCTCTATTAACCTTTGTACCTAGTAGGTAGTTAGTTCCAACAATCATCCTTGGGCATAGACACCAAGGTGTTTCCTCGTTTCATTGCAAAACACATCTATAATGTGGTGAAGCTGAGCTAACTAAGAATAACCATGACTAGGGCATTTGTGCATTAAGGCATAATATTAGCCAATGGTAGCATCCAAGGGTTTTTGTGTTTTTTGTTTCCACCCTTAAATTTTCTTCCTTAAGTTGAACACCCTGGAGTACATACGTTTAATACTGATCATTGAACAAATCAAGCATGGTGCTCCATTATTGAATAGATTTTGGCTACAAAGAATAGTACTAGTTCTCTACTTCTTTAATGAGTGTCCTAGGAAACAACTTCAATTTCTACCACATGTTATCTATGTTTTGCAAGGCACATGCATCTTGGAAAGCTTGAAGATGATTCTATGGATCAGAGTTATATCCTCTTTCAAATCAAGGAATATTGTTCATGTCTAACTATTTGATTTGACTATATTTCACATGCCTTGTTGGGGTTTTGACTACCTCTATGATGTTAACCATGATTTAGGTAGCAAATAGAGGCTCATTGAGTTCTTGATCATGGTGCCTATGATGCCCTCTACTACCCCTTCATTCATGGTGATGTGTCTCTCTTAAACATCTACGTCCTTGGTCTTTTCTATCTCGATGGTCCCTTTGATTATCATCGTCCTATCAATCATTTTGTTCATTTTTTTCACCTCCATCACGATCTTTCCTTCTACAATCATGGTTAAAGCTAAAAAAATTAGAAGATGATGAAGGGAAAGAGGAAGGAGAACCAGCACCATCATGATGCCTATTACCACCTCTTCGGTGTTTGTAGCTATGATCATGATCTTTCTTCTTGTCTACATTCCTATCTTGGCTTGCCTCTTTAGATCTATCTTTGTCATTAGATCCCTTGTTACCAAAATCAAGATTGTGAACTATGGAGTGTAGATTCTGGTTTTGACCTCCATTGCTAAAGTCAAAGAGAGGAGCATCATTGTATGGAAAACCCCCAGAGAAGGGTTCTCCACTAGTTTGTTGGTACACTAGTAATGGAGGATTTTTAAGCACTTTTCCCTTCAAAAACTCATAGTACTATTGTAGCTATTGATCCCACAAGCATTATGCTTCGATGAGATGATAATCCCTAGTATTGACATCTTCTACATTATACTCCCCATGGTGATCTTGAAGACCACATTATGCAAGCATTTGATATATCATTGTAGGAGCAGCACGATCAGGTGGCAACACAATCTAGCCATTCACTTCACACCACTGCAACTGCTCATCTTGGTATAGGATGAAGGTAAAGTTTGACACATACTCATTAGGATGAGTATATATAATTTGGTACTATTGAGGCTTTGTTGAATCAATGTTATTAGCCTTGGACAAAGAAGTGCTTCTATGAGAAGAAGACATTTTTAGTTAGCAAAATAAAAATCATAGTGTGCTTTGAGAATTTGTTGTAGTAATTGTAAAATAAGATATGACNTCATTTTATATTTTATGGATGTAATTGCCTACAACAAGAATAAAGGTAGAGTAGATTGAAAACTAATGTCTATTACCTAGCTAGCCTAACATAAGTAACTACACCATTTTCCTGAATACATATAGCACTACTGGGGCACCAAACATTAAGCATTACTAGGTTACCAAGTACTATATGAATGCTCAAAGTGGTCGTGCTCATGTTCATTAATCACTAGAAATAAATTTCTTAATCAAATGCATGAAAGTAAAAAAAAAAAGAAATTAAAATGCATTAAAGAAAATATTAAGCTATTCTCAATGATGCAGGGATTGTCAAAAGAGTTCATTTTATTCCCATCACATTGCTACAGATAGGTATATTAGTGCTCAAACAAAGAACCATACACACTTTAAACTCCTTATACAGGCACTTAGAAAATATTTTAACTCTAACAAAAATAAAATACAAGAGATTTGCTACTTTGAGTAAGAATGATAAAAAATTAACTATCCAAAAACTCTCAAGACTAGAGCCTAGGTGCAGTATTTATAGACTTGGAGTATACACCCCAACATCAGACATGCAACATTAGAACAAGGCCCCAATGCCATATACATGACGTCGCAGCTCTAACGTTACATACTTGACATTGAAGTAGATGGAAAACAGTGTTTCATCATACCCCCATGACTAAATGAAACACTTCCTTGAGTGAAGAAGAGGAGGAACAAGTCCTTTACAACACATATTGGGTAAGTATGGGATTATTTACTAACATTTTAAATTAACTCTGATAAAATAGATAAACTCTGAGTGCCTAAATGTATGCAATTACAATTTTTACAAAATAGGGTGTTCATGAAAAGAGAAGTGAACACCCTAGATATCACTAACATCAAACAAATCTTGGTACTAGGAGCATGAGAGAGAGAGAGAATAGATCCTTCAATCATGAATAGTGCTCATTGTGTGATCTTGATGCATCATCCTTGGTGAAGATAGTCCCACTTCCAGTCCATGCTTTCCACTACAATCATAATAGAATCATGAATTAGAACGTAAAGTGTAACACATAGTGATTAAATGCCTTGTCTTATTAATAGTTACACTTGGCTAGGTTGTGATTGTGGTTGATTGATTCCTTGAGTAGTGTTAGTGGAAAGGTTTATAGATAGGGTTAATTCAATTAAGTGGTCTATTAACTTTGAAAAAGTTCAATACAAGGAAATATTTGAAGAGGGTTTAAGAATTCACAATAATAAAAAGAAGAATTCACTGAAAATTTTTGTGAAAATGTGCACAATTGGATGTTATTAATGGGATAAACAAAAAGATTTGATTGTAGGAATGTCTAAAGGGAAAAAACGTAACTAATCCAACCAAAAGATATGCAAGTGGGTCCTCCCCAAAGTAGACACAGACCTTTTATGACCTTACATAACTTCAAACCAAAGAGTCTGTGGGCTCTATGGATGATTAATGGTTTTGGAAGGTTAAGTACAAAAACTCAAAAGAAACTAACTGAGAATCCCCACACATCAAACTAGGACATTAAACCAAAACATGAAATCGTTAGTGAGGTGAGACATGAGAGAGAGAGAGAGAGAGAGAGAGAGAGAGAGAGGAATGGAATTCCTAATTATGGTCACATGAAGACTCTCGGGGATTTTATGGTTAAATGACTTGATAGGATCCATCCTTAGTCCAAACCAAAACTAACCACATTCAATGAACTTGCATCAACATTCTATGACTAATCTATCCCCTGAGACATAAGAGTGCTCCCAAAAAACAACCACCATTCCAAATTAGAAAAGAATTAGGAAGTGAGGAAGGGCCTTAGTTAAAGGAGGTGAGTCCCATAACAAGTCATTGTAGCCATTTATTCTTTCTAAGGGGTGTGCTTTGAATTTCCATTGTTTTTTTCTTTTGAAATAGGAACCACACCATGCAAAGACACATGCATTTATTTTGTCCAAGGGGTGTGCTTTGAATCCTCATATTTTCTTTTTTTTATGAGAACCACACCATGCAAGGATTTATTTAACTTCCTTTTTTAGATGGCATGGAATGGTAAGACATCTATGAAAACACACATGCACCCAGGCAAATAAAAAAGCTCAAAGAATACCAAATCCCCTTTAAGCCACACCTTGTTCAAACCTTTGAATCCTTCCAAATTCCAGAAACTACCAAAGTCATAGATTTATTAAAGTATTATTAATGAAAAAGGGATTGCATTATTCCAAAACAAGAAAAACCATAGAGTGTGTGAATGGGTGGATGTTGTGAACTCACTACTTATTGCATGAAGAAAAAACCATGTCCAAATTATCTATAACAAAATTCAAAGCGAGAAACTAGACACCAAAAATCAAATAAACATAATAGTATATACCACCATCAAGTAATGCATTACCAATGTACCTGGCACTTATTAACAAAAAGTTAAAAAATCAAATCAAAATAAAAGAAAATATAAAAGCAAGTGTAAAATATTCAAGAAATAGAAAATGTACTAATGATGGTGTAAAAAAAATTAGAAAAGATTAATAACATAAAAACAAAAATATGTAAAATAAAGAATGTGTAAAGCCAAAAAGTTGTAAACTAGAAAACATGTAAAACAAAAATGTTTGAAAAACTACAAGAGTTTAACTAAGAAAAAACCAAAAGATATCATAAATGCAAGGGATGTGTGCATTTATATAGGTAATGCTTGTGTCAGCAGTGACCTACCTACATCAACTCATCCTAAGATACATTAATGATGATACATTGATGGAGTTATATTGATAGGATGAATTGATGCAGCCATCTTATTGATGTTTCATCAAGTACCATTAAATTTTCAAACATTTGAAATATTGTTGGTAGAATATCTCAATTATTAATCTTACTTATTTTTACAAAAGAGGTTACAAAACCATATTTCATCCAAAATTTATACAAAGAAATAATTTTTGAATTAAAATATGAAGAAACTAGAAAATCTTGTTAGTTTTATAATAATATAGAAGTAAAGCAAGGTTGTTTTCTTTCACCAACTTTGTTTGGCATTTTTACTGATGAACTAGAAGAATAGATTAAAGATGTCCATATAGATCATGCTATTAAAGTGGAACAATAATAGGTACAACTTTAATTTTTATAGATGATGTAGCACTAATAGAAAATTTAGAACACAAGTTAAAAATAATGTTGCATCAGCTTCAAAAATTTTGTGAATATATAAAAATGAAGGTTAATGTTGAAAAAATAAAAGTGCTAATTTGTGAAACTATTAAGAGAGATTACGCTTTGTAGCTAAATAAAATATGACTTGAAATAATATATACTTATAGATATTTTAGATTAGATTGTTCTGAAAATTATATGTAGAAGCATTATTTATCACAATGAGTTACAAATGGATGGAAGGTCTTTTATATAATAAAGATTAAATGTAGAAAACATATTATTTGGACTTGGAAAATTCTAAAATATCTTTACAAAATAATTAACTAAACTATAGTGCTTTATGGATGTGTAGAGTGGGGCCTAAGTCTTAATTAAGAATCATAGAAAGAAATTGAAAAATTTTAAAATAGTTCTTATTGGATTAATTAAAGATGAAGACTCAAGTCCCATATACAATACTCTTATTAGAAGGTAATTTGTTTCTATTGAAAGATGAAGCAATGTATTAGTTCTTGACATTTTATTTGAGAAATAAAATAGTAGTAATATCTTAGCAGAGATGATTCAAAATATTAATAATAGGGTTGATTTCATGAAGGAAAATTATGACTATAAAATGAGGTTTTAATGATATTGATAAATAAAATAAATTTAACTTATTATAAAGAAAGTTTTAGAAAGTTGACAAAATGAGGTACAAGTATAAAAGAAAGCATTCAATTTTATTGGTAAAATATTAGAGGTAGTAAACATGATCAAATGAAATATCCACCTACAACAATTCCAATATTCATAAAAGCAGTAATTAGAATATTAGGAATGACAATGCACCATATTCAAGTTGAAAGTAGAAGATGGAATAATGAGCAACATGTAGATAGAATGTCTTGATTCTATTTACTGTAGGTGGTAGAAGATGAGAAACATGCATTAGTAAAATATTATAGAACAAATTTCTTTAGAAAAAAATTGAAAAATCTCAAGTCAGTCTTTGTATGAGTTATTTAAGTTACTAGTGTTAGTTGTGGGAAATTATATAGAAGATGTGTTAAAGTTTCATGAATTATGCACATATTTCTTAAACTCATGATTTATTACTAATGATGTATTTTGAAAAAGTTCANCTTCTGGACGAAGAACAAGATTTAAAAACCCAAATTTTCGTGCCTTCTGGACGAAGAACAAGAGTTCTGTACCTTATTTTTCCTAAGGATGGGTTTTCTGAAAAAACAAATTTAATGAATTAGTGTATGCTCTCACCCTCGGCCGAATTTGTTGATGTGGGAGATTGTTGAGCATAAATTCGGCCGATAGTGAGAGCATACACTAATTCATTAAATTTGTTTTTTCAGAAAACCCATCCTTAGGAAAAATAAGGTACAGAACTCTTGTTCTTCGTCCAGAAGGCACGAAAATTTGGGTTTTTAAATCTTGTTCTTCGTCCAGAAGTCGTGAAATTTTTTAGTCAAAGAACTTTTTACTTGTATTCTTATAAGATTCTATTGGCCAATTTATAGATATATATTATAAATATATATAACTAAGCTAGTGATCACCAGTCGTCTTCTGCTACAGTGATGATTATTGTAAGACCATGGAATGCTTTATTGAATGATCATAAACATGTTGTAATACAGTAGAAATGATCAATGTACAAACTTGCATAATTAAAAATGTATAGTTACAAATGATCTGACATTCAAAAAGGTAAAAATTAGTTGACAGAAAAGAATGAGATCATTCTTCATTTGATTTAATGTGTTGCTCTTCATCCAATCTACTCTGAAGGTGCGAAGCCTTAAATATCTTGATATATCTTTCTTTGGAGATCGTAGGGAATATCTTCAAATAGTCAATACTCCTCACTCGAGATAGTGCCACAAATGCAAGACCTATTGTTTCTCTGCTACCAACATCTATACATGCTTTCTCCAATGTCATTCCCTGTGACTTATGTATCGTTAAAGCCCATGCCAATCTAAGTGGTACTTGGCGAGATCCTCCACGGATGATCAGTGGAATGGGTACTTGTCGAGGATGTTCATTATCATATGGTACTCCAATATAGGAGTCAAACTCAACGATGACATACGATGGCAACTGTGGAGGTTGACAGTGTGGACTATATATTATTTTCTTAATGACTCCACATGCACCATTAAACAATCCTACTTTTGGCCATAGATTAACAGTGAGCATAACCCTTGCATCCTCACAAATGAACACTACTCGGTCCAATTCTCCTTCTGAATCATCCCAAAAATTCACACCATTTGTCCTTCTATTTACTATGCACCGTGCAACTAGCTTCTGCATTTTGAGCAATATTTTTTCATTATGCATATGCACTTTATCCTTCGTATCAAACAAATGCACAGAATCTTCAAATCCATCTCGCCCATCCGATGTTGATGGAAGTTGCATTCTCAGGCTCAAAAATTCATAATCCTCATCACTCATCTTTCCTCTTCGTACATTCATCAAAACTTCTCTAAATCTTTGTTGTTGCAAATCATCACCCCTTTGTCGATACACAGCATCCAAGGTTACAAATTTATTAAATGCCAACCACAAATTCTTCACGTGCATCTGAGATGATAAGTACGGTATAACATCTTTAACAAGTGGAAGCTGTGCAAGATCTCCAATGAGTATCATAGATCTACCACCAAAGTTATCCAAACGATTATCTAGAAATATTTCCTTACGCCTTCGGTCAATGCTGCTAAGCAATTTGCCACCTATGAAACTCATTTCATCTATAATAATATACTTCAAGTATTTGTATTTATTTTGCAATGATGACAAAGTTGATGCAGCCAATGGTTTGTATTCTCCGATTCCAATCTTCAATGCAGAATGTACTGTAGTTGCATTAATATTATATGTTGCAGCACCAGTAGGGGCGAGCACCAGTAAGCTATTCTTTCCAGATGAGCAAGTTCGACTAAATTCTTTACGAATCGTATCAATGAGATACGATTTTCCTGTGCCTGCTGTACCTTGAATAATCATCAACAGAGGAGAAATTTCATCCATTTCGAATTGTTGCATATATAGATGGCCAGTGATAATCTTGTAGCATTTCTTCTGTTGAACTCCTAGAGAAGATATGTCCACCTGATTGTCGTTATTTCCTGAATGTGTTATTATACCATGTGATCTATGACCATGAACAAAAGATGTAGCAATCTTTGCAACATCTTCTCCTGGATAGCTGGCTGACCATTCATTCTGTCTATCTCGATCTCTTAATCCAAGCATTTCAAGTTCACTTCGTTGAAAATGAGCTGATGCAAGCAGATGTCGATTTAGTACTTCAAAATCATATTCAACACCATCCTGTCTTTCCGGAATAATATCTGTATACTGCCTCTCTTCCTCGCAAGCACGTTCAAACTCTTCATCGAATGTCTCCTGTTCCAATTCATAGATGTGTCGAATCGAAATCCATCTTCGTTCAATTTCTTCATCATTTCTTCCCAAATCATGTTTGACATCTCTAAAAGGATAGTGTAGTAGTAGCTGTGCCCAACAGTAATCTATCCATTTCTCTTCTCCTACTGTTGGAGCTACTCTAAATTTTGGAAATGTCCTTACAACAACTGGTTGTTGTCGAGGCTTCCACACTGGTAGCTCTCTCTTCTTTGAGATAAAGGTAAAATATTTCGTAGAATTCAACAATGAAACTCCTTCCATTTCTAGTGGTCTCTTTTGATATGCATTGATAAGGGTTGTATATGGTTGTGGTTCCTCATCTCCATCTACATCTGGTAAAACTCTTTTATACATATCTCTAGACACATTTATAGTATCAAATTGTCGACTGCATTCAACTAATGGAAGTTCATATAGCATATGACAAACCTCCATGAAACCTATGTCTCTATCAGCTGCAGCATCCATCATCAGTCTTTTGTATGCAGTCAATGCATTTTCTTCGGGGTTTCGAGATTCATCAATACGAAGTAATAAATCATGAAAGCATCTTGACTTCTTTTCAGATTTTGCCACATATTTTGCAATATATTTAATAACAACATATGTGTCAAGGACTGTTTGAAAGTCTGTGTTTGCTCTCCATGTTTGAAGGATCATTCTATTATGAACATTCAACCTTGGATCATTTGTACGTGGTTCATATGTAACATGATTTTTGTTTTCAGGATCTTGAAATAGATCTGATTGAGCTTGCAATGGCCATGGAACATTATACCTAGGGTAATAAATTAAAGTTATAAAATTATTTTCCTAGATATCATACATTCATGATGCAAATAAGAATATGGGTATTCAGAGAAATATAATTGTACCTACAAACTTGCACATGATTTTGGATTCTTAAACATGCTCCTCTCTTACATTGTGTGTGTCGCTGAACTGAATTTAGGAGCTCATCATAATCAATGTCAAGATCCATAAATTGCAGCCATTGACATTGAATTTTGCATGGATGCCTGGGATTATTAACGCGTTGCATCTACAAATGAAAGATTTGTATAATTGTTATAATGAATCTTCAAAAAAACATAAAAAATTTTCTAACATTTAAAATAAATATGTACAAATTCTAAACAGCTTACATGATTGGATATTCCATCTTGATTGAATCTACTATTCCATGCATTTGTTATTACATCAAAAAACTCTCTTGTCTTTCTAACTGCTTCTGGGTCATTCCAATCAAGTTCATCTATGTTTGGGGCTCCCTTGATCCAAAGAAAGCCATGGACATGTGGTGATCCCCTATGTTGCCATTCATATCTTGTCCAGTAATCAACCACATCAAATTCTTGAAATAAAATCATTTCTCGAAATGCCTTATGTCGAAGATGCATAAACTCAGCAACTATATGTGGGTTCTCAATAATATTTTTCATTTTCCACTCTCTTATCTCAGAAACATTTTGTGGGGGTTCTGTAGGCATTACCTTATGTAGGTCTGGCCAATAAAGATCTGCTGCACTCAGAGTAAAAAAAACAGTTGGTGCACCCAACTCATTTATCAAATCAAACAACTGCGCTTTGCATTTTCTCCAGTACGAAGGCGTTCCTCGTATCGTTGTTCCAAATCTCATCAAATTATCAACAAAATTATCTGATGGTGCATTTTGAAGTCCTTCACGTAATTCTTGGATTGTCAAAGGTGCTTCTGTAATATTTTTTTTGAAGAATACTGATGTTGATTTCAGTGCACGATGTCTCGTTATCATGTTATAAATGTGATACCTGAAAAAAATGAAAATAAAATTCCTATGTAATTAGTGCATAAGATGTCAAAAACATGAATGCTATTTAGCAATGTAAATGTAACTAATTTATGATACCTGAATCTTTTATGACGTCCAAATCTGCCATCCCTATATCGAAGTAGATGTCTAGCATATTCATGTAACATGACATCCTTGGACCTTCTTGCAAGGAAGTCACATTTTCCACGTGGAAACAACGTTGGAAATGACATTGGAAGCATTCCAACTGTGTTGAACTCATTGATGGGTGACTCTGAAAGTGTTGGCCATTGCGCATAATCTGAACTTACAACAGTTGGATTTTCTAACCAAGCTCTTACCAGATCAAGTTCTTTCCCTAGAAGAACTGGACGTGATGCTACTGATGATGTGTGTCTAATAATATTTTCCTCCTTTAAATCAACCAAAGGACCATCAAACTGTAATCTCATCTCACCATCCTCCTCAGACAATCTAATATAACGAATCCTTTCAAAAACATTAACATCTCCTGTATCACTGACATCATCCAAAGCATGCTCGTCTATTTCTACATCCTGATAGAAAGGATCATTCTGTTTCTTATACAATAAGGCAGCATACACACGCTTTTTATTTACAACAAAGTTATAGGTTGTTCCAATTTGATCAACCCGTCTTAGTATCAGCATTGGAATTTCATGAATCCTCAAAGGTAGCCTAGTTGCAATGTCAGATACATCTTGCAAAAAACTGATGGTATGTCCTTTATATTGTAATTGACCTCCAATAGCATGTGTAACTTGTAAAATAGGATTAATTCGTGATATAAGCATTTCTTCAACTTCTGATAGTTCTGATAAGATTATTGGCTGGGGTTCTGGATCCATATCATTATCAACAGAGAAACGCTTAATCTCTTCACCATCGTGATTCAAGATCCCCATTACCTTTTCATTTGCACACCTTGCACACGTTGGACCAAATCTTTGTACAGGTTTCATTAACATACTCAAAAAACTTTCATTGCAAATACCACATGATCGGGGAACACTAAACTTATCAACCTCGCTTGAAAATCTTGTTATTGCATGCATGATTTCTGTATTTGACTTATGAAGATTTGGATAAGATACCTGATTGTTCGTATGTTCAGAAGATATTTGTTGATGTTCCATTCGCAATCTTGGTTGACCTTGTTCCTGACCAAGTCTTGCAACTAAATCTAACATTTCTGCCACTTCTGCTTGTCTTTTTCGTTGTCTAAAACGTTCTTGTCTTTCACGCCCTTATGCACATCTTTGTTCTACAACTAATTCATCTTCAACCATCAAATCACCATAACCTCATCCATGACCACGACCATGTCCACGACCACGTCCTATATCTGAAATAACTTCTTGATGCAATCGAGGCTGATGAACATTTTCATCAGTAGGAATGACTTCTAAGTGATTTTCATGTTCATCTATGCGTTTTCGTCCTTGTTCATCTTCAACCATCAAATCACCATGACCTCGTCCACGACCACACCCATGTCCACAACCACGACCTATATCTGAAATAACTTCTTCATGCAATCGAGGCTGATGAACATTTTCATCAGTAGGAATGACTGCTAAGTGATTTTCATGTTCATCTATGCGTTGTCGTCCTTGTCCACGTCCACGTCCACGACCTCTTCCTCATCCTTGTCTATGATCTCTTCGATTCTGAGAAATATTATTATACAAAGTGACTAAATATGTTTACCTTTATTAAATCAAACAGTTAATGAATTTCATCTAAAAAAAAATGAAATTTCATCTACAAACCTCACTTCCTTCCACCTGTTGTTGCTGCATTTCTGCTCGACGCGTTCTTTGACATAAGCGATGTTGTTCCATTCTTTGCAACTCCAATGGATCTCCCTGTTCCCGAGCTTCTCTTCTTCGATCTCTGAGACATTGTTGTCTCGCTCGGTTTAACTCACGCACTCTATCACCTGCAGGATCTATATTTATAGGAATAAGAATGCTTATATAGTATTATGGGTTGTATTAAATTTTAAATAAAACCCTAATCCAAAAATAAAAAATTATTTATTTTTTTTTAAAAAAATGTAAGGCACCCAATATTTTTTAAAAAATATAACCCAAACCTAAAAATAAAGATTAGTTATTTTTTTTTAAAAAAACCTTATATAGTATTGTGGGTTGTATTAAATTTTAAATAAAACCCAAACTTAAAAATAAAAAATAAGTTATTTTTTTTTAAAAAAAGTAAGGCACCCAATATTTTTTTATATATAACCCAAACCTAAAATTAAAAATTAGTTGTGTTTTTAAAATTATTTGGAAAATAGAATTCCATGAAATATTAAAATATTAAGCTGAGCAAGTTTCGTACCCATTGCTAATTTACTGTGCTTTAGTAGGCGCTCCCGAATCCAACAATCCAATGCAAACTATTCATCCAATGAGACATATTTATGATTTTTAATCGACGCAACCTTTGAAATGAGGACGCAACCTTTCTAAACGTATATATTTTTGTTTTGCAATAGATGCAACCTTTCATGACAATGTAGCCTTTCATAAAAAAATAATAATGATTAATACCTGGGTTCGATCCTCGACGTGATTATAACATTTTTGAAAGCAAGTTCCGTGCCAGCGTCTGTCTTACTGAACGAATGTATATCACATAGGTAACCTATGTGATTATATTTTGTTTGATTGTTCAGTGCTGCTACTGGCCTACAAGTCCAAGCCATAAATCCATTGATGAATGAGAGGAATTATTTGATTTATGCTTTGAGGGGGAAGAAGGTCTGCGTTTTCGTTTTTCATTTTTTGTCTCGCGGGTTCTAGCAGATCTAGCATGAACGGAGCGTGGCAGCGGAGATTTGCTATTACGGGGCCTGCAACAATGTGATGGCGGGCAACAATGCTGAAGGTTTGTTGGTGCGCACTCGCAGGATAATGGGTGGCAACACTAACGCAAAGGTCACTGCCACAAAAAAGCGCAGACAGTTAGAATTAGTGTATGCTTCGTTTAGTACATTGCCCAACGACAACAAATTTCAATCGCAATGTCTGATAATTATAAATGGTATATATCTATTTTTACCGATATTTCAGAATTTGGTAACCTATGTGATTATATTCTGACTGGTAATCGGTAACACAAATTTCTGACTGGTAATGGCCGAACATATATATACCATAAGATATAAGCAATTAAACGTTGGTCAACGTTACTGTTTTAATGAAGCTCAGAAACCTATTGGAAATATCGATTATATTCTTCTGAACATACGAACAATTTTAGGGGTTTGAGTGGCTTTAGCATCATATAGAAAAATATGGTTTTCATGATTGATAGAGCATAACAATCTCAGTTTGTGAAGTCAAATACAGAACATCAACAGGATTCACGCTTCGATCCTGTTCTGATCCGCGCATCATTCGATCCTGTTCTAATCTGCCCGTGGTTTCAGTCTCTGGCTAGAATGCTGGATCTGCATCTGCGCAGAACTTGAGCCTGTATTTATAAGAATGCACAAACCTACGTTACCAAAATGGCCCATTCGAATTTTAATTATAAGCGTTATTCATAAAGTTGTGTTACCGAAATAGCGTATATGGAATTTTACACGTCATCATCACACATCAGCATCACACGTCATCAACGTTGCACACAAAATAGTGTTACCGAAATGGGCCATGGGAAAGTCAATGCTGGTCAGTGTTACGCACAAAATATTAGCGTTACCGATTTCTCACTAGTAATGGCCTATCGGCCAAAAAGCATATGATCATTACATTTATTTCTCAAACTAGTAGTCCCAAAATCCCAAATGTACTTATATTTTTTCATGGGGTTTTTAGTTCATAAGTGTACAAATATTTTAAAAAATGAGGATAATAATTTGAAAGGCTTCTTTCATAATAACATCATGGTTTGATCAGTTGTTGTCTCCTTAAAAGGTAGAGAGATACACAAAGCAGATCTAAAGATTTACTTGACAAAGCATGTTGATCTAGTTAGGATTTTATCAGTGGAATAGATTTCTCTAGATTATTTCTATCATATAAGGAATTATAGATTACCCCAACTTCCCCAATTTCTTCTACTAATCATAGAATGTAGATTTATCATCTAGCAAGCAAAAATTTGTGAGACCTTCTACTAGTGATGTTGCAAATAAGACATTTGATTTATTCTTCCTAATAGTGCATATGAGTTATTGATTGGGGAGCTCACATTACAATATGTATTTATTCAAATTTTGAATTACTTGTGTCTTAATCCAAGTTTCACTCCACATTTAAATGATATGATGTCAAAGTAGAACATGACACTATTTTTATTTTTTTCCACTTATTGAGCTACGTAATGCTTTAATGATACGTGTTCTAAATATAAGGACACACACACACACATATATATATATATATACATGTAGTGTTAATGATTTGTAAATGAAATCCATATTTTAATGTATAATTTTAAGAATATGTTTAATTTACATGTTTTGCTAAACTATTTAATCTTCCATTGATTTGGTTAGTTTTCTTGGTTATGTCAGGTATATGGAATCTATTTTCTTACCATTTGATTCTCTTGGATGTTTTTTTCTTGATGAAATCAATATTCTTAATTGTAATAAAGAATTATTATTACAAACAAGTAGGAATATTTACATTCAAACAATTTTATATTATAATATTTTTAATTTTTGTAATGATCTTCATCATGAAGGATATTTATTTACTACTTATCTTTTCTACTCAAGAAAAATGTTGAGGAAAATAAAAATCATAATGAAGTTGAAGATAGGAAAAAATAATTTAAAGCTAAAGATATGAAAAATCAAGTTATTGTAAATAAAATGAATAATCAAATATCAATAAAGAAACTAAAGAAGATAAAAGCTTCTAGGAATGTCTTTGCTTGTACTATAGAAAGCATTGATTAATTTAGACAAATAACTCATGATGCAAACCTATCCATATTTGATGATAACAATGTTCACTTAAAGATCAAAACTAATATTGATAAGTAATTTATAGTTAATGGTAAAGATTTTCAAGGTAATTTTTATATTAAGCAGTGACATATTAGTGGTAAAGATTTTCAAGGTAATATTTTATTGCTACCTCAAATCCTTTTTCTATTTTAAGTTCAAGCATAAATATTAAAGGTTATATAAATGTTGTTAGGGTGAGGATCATCATCCCTAATAATAATTAATTTTCCTCTTTTTATTTTTCAAAAATATGAATTATAAAAACGGGTGTTGGACCTTAAACATAAATAATAAGTAAAAAAATTCAAAATACATCAGATCATCAATATTAAATAGAGTCTAAAGAAAAATATCAATGGTTTTTAGGATCCCCCTTTAGGTTTTTATTCTTATACTCTAGCTTGAAAAAACTCTCCTCTAAGGTAGGTAATGATATCTCATTCTTGTTCAGAAGCATTCTCATGGATTTTCACTTATTACTAAAGGATTTCTTATAAATAGAAGAAGAATACTCTCTCTAAATAAAAATGAAAGTAGCAATAAGAACTAATATATTAATAACAATAAAATTTGATATCTTCCCCAACTTGAAGTCTTAAAATAAAAATAAATTAATATTATAAGAAACAAATTAATTGTTTCACTTTTACTAGAAACTTTCTACCTTAAAGCTATACTTAAAAAGCAACATATTTGGGAATATGATCTTTAACTCCTAAATATAGATCATATTTATACTATTGTTATTGAAACATGGTTATAGACTAAAGCTTCCAAATGAAGTAAAAAAAATTGTTGAAGATACTTCTAAATNAAAAAAAAAAAAAAAGAAACAAAAAAAAAAAAGTAGACAAAGTAGGTTGATCACCAATAATGATATCATTTTTTCTTAGTTAAAAGTTTTTGTAAATTTTATATGTTCATTTCCAAGTATATTGTGTAACTAAATACTTAAAGAAGAAATTGAACATAAGTCTTCACTTCCACAAAGAGAACATCAAGGTGAAATAATTTCTATATGTTGAAGATGAGTACTGATTGAAAAACCTTGATGTATAAGACATCATAAAAAAATATGAATTTTTAAACATGTTCAAGATTTTTAAATATTTGCTATTTTTCTCATCCAAGAGTGAAGTGATAATTACATTCTCAAGGCTTTATTAAATTTGTTATGAAAATATCATTTTTAGTACTAATCTCAAATGAAAATTTATAGTTAAAAGAAAAAATAGAAATGCCATCCTTCAAAAAATTATCTAAAAAAATTGATGCATATTATTATTAACTATAAATTAATTATTAAGATCAGGAATTAAATTTTTTTAAAAAATTCTTTTCATTATATTTAAACCATAGAGGCAAGAGACCTTCTTTCATGTGATTCATCTATCATGAATATGTAGACAAGAAATTATCGTAATTTATAATTTTCTTGAAGTGGTGCATAATATAGGTGAATGAATAGCCTAAGTTCCATCATTAAAAGGAAGTCACTATGGACTAATTTGCTTAAGTATATCTTATGAACCTTTGATATGAATATAGAACTGATATTCACTAAGGATACACCATGTCTTCTAAATTTGTTTCAAGTATTAGAGAGTCAAGAATAGAAATAGCCTAAGGAGAAGGACAATAATAGAGAAACTTATTAGAAGACCAACTATTAGAATTTTGAGTTTTCTTTACATACTTACATTTCTAGAAAGATTTTTCCAGACATAATCATCATTAATGGATTTTACAATCCATTTTGCTAAAAGAGAAACACTCGTAAAAATTAATAAGACCAAGTCCTTTATATATCTTTTTAGTAGTATAGATATCCCAAGTAATCTAGAAAAGACTTTATCATTTTCCTTAATAGACAAAACAAATCAATGAATAATTTGATAAGAAGCTTTTGTAGAATCCCAATAGTAATAGTAATAAACATAAGTAGATTGAAACATTTACTTAATAACTAAAACTTTGCTAATAAGGATGCTCTTTTATTCTTTCAATTTTATCAAGCTTCTTTTCAATCTTATCGACCACACAATTCCTTATGTTAATTCATTGCATACACTCATAGATTGCATATCTCAAGGCAAGAAAAATTATCTAAAGTAGTTCTTGAGGATTCATGAGATCATGGTTGGTATTCTTAGGGAATGAAATGGTTGAGAAAATGGAATATCTCTTTTAAGGACATGCAACAAATCATAAGCATATTTTCCAAGTAGTCAAATCGAGGGTTTTAACATGGATGTGGACTAATTTGGAAGGCAAGAGATAATTTTATTTACACCACATTTGATCTAATAAACTAGATGTAGAAGCTTACTATTTCGTAGCTACTATTCCCATCAAGTATTGGAATGCTATTAGCAAGCTTCATTCAAGTTCTCATCATCTTAGAATTGATAGTGAAAGATGAATTCAATTCCCTTGAGAAGAGCATATTTTTAGGTT
>MNCI01008217.1:135104-164524 GCA_015680685.1 Gnetum montanum | reverse complement strand
AAAGTGAAAGGGTATCCAAGAAATATTAAATATACTAACGATGGTGTAAAACAAAAACTTATAAAAGATCAATAATCTTGAAAAATAAAGAGATGTAAAACAAAGAATATGAAAACAAAAAGTTTTAAAACAAAAAATGTGTAAAAAAAAAGTCAAAATACATTTAAGAATCCTAGAAATTAGAATGGGGGATGATCCCCAGAACTAAACATTTTGTCATGGCTAGGATTAATAATTGGATGAATAGGATTCATGCATGTATGAAATGTTAGGAGTTCGTCATGCCCTAGCCACTGGGTGTCTATTGGTGGTATGGTGGCTAGGTAAAAAACTTGTTGATCACACACTTGATTATAAAAAGCATAGTGGGGCAGGTTAGATGATGTTTGTACATTATGAGGAAAATCTAACCCACTATGATATACTTGACTAGATGGTAGTATGCACAGATATATAGGTCCCTTCACATTGGTGAATTCATTGGATGTTGTAGTGTGAGGTGGAGGCCTAGATAAGGTGACATGATTGAGTTTGTAGAGGAAGGTACATCACAATGTTGGGCCTGTGCTGAGTTGGAGGATGCAGTGGTTTTAGAACTATGTTTTCTCTTTCTATGATCATGCCTAATGAATGGATGCTTCCAATGTTATGGGGGACTCCTACTGTTATTGACAGTAGCATCACAAGTAATGTTCATGGGTTGGTGCTGTGGTGAAAAAACTTTTGGTAATACTGGTGATGATGTAGGAGGAGGCGAAGGATGAGAGCATTGAGAGCAAGGAGAAGCATATGGAACATGAGGTGGTGATCTCGTAGGAGAGGAAATGGGTTGATGATACTTGGGAGAGTGATAATGATGAGGTGAAGTAGAGGATGTTGATCTAGCTGGAGAGAAAGGCTGTTGAACATGATAAGAACTTAGTTTCAGATGGTATGAAGGGTGTGGCCAATTTGGCGATGGCCTCCCTCATGACTGGGGGTTTTGCCACTACAATTGAGCATAGTACTAAGGCTAGTAAGAATTTTTCCACAAATAGTGTGATGAGTTGTGGGATTGCCCATAAAGTTCTGGAATAGGAATGCATCCAACCATGTACTTCTATATGAAATTTGGATGTAACATTCTTCCCCAATGCTCATGTAGATGTGACAAGATTGGGCATTAGCCTTTTGGATGATCGTACAGGTAACCATCCCATTGCTACTTATGTTTTGTGGTTGAGCCCCTATCCTCATTTTCTTCCACCCTTCTTTTTGATTGTTGAATGGTGTTCTGCCCTGTTTCTCTAGTAATAACCACTCTAATAATTAGAGTAATTTCTCTAATAATAACCGCTTTAATAATCAGATTAACCATTTCCTCACTTAGTATCAAAAGTCCACTACATTCCTTCTGAAGTTGCAATAACATTATTTAACATATATCTACTTTTAACAAAATCAGTTTGCTCAAGTCTAATGATATCTTTAATAATCTTCTAAATTTGTCAAGTCATGCATTTAGAAAGAATTTTATATCTATTATTAAGAAGAGTAATAAGCCTCTAATTACCCATATGTAGAGGATATCCATTCTTAGGAAGAAGAAAAATCATACCTTTATTAATATTTTTACCAAGAGAAACTTTTTATATGTTGAAACTTATAAAGTGTTAAAGAGCACTCTATAAATGATGTTAATTTTATAAGCCCTCTTGATGAGAGTGGTTACTCTAATTTTAAAGTGCTTATTATTAGGGCGGTTACTCTAATTATTAGATTAGTTATTATTAGAGTAGTTACTCTAATTATTAAAATGGTTATTATTAGAGTGGTAGTTTCTCTCTAAAATTAGAGGGGCAGTTTCTCTAAAATTAGAGTGGCAGTTTCTCTCGAAAATTAGAGGGGAAATTTCTCTAAAATTAGAGTGGAAGTTTTGTAATTATTAGAGTAGTTGCTCCTAAGCCTATAAATATAGTGTCTAGGCGCATAATAGGGAGTAGTAAAGTCAAGAAAAATTGAGAAGAAGAATTCAGAAGAAGAAGTCTTGTAGCAGTCAAGTAGCGAAACTCTTGTAGAGTATTTTCCATGTGCCCGTAGGAGGAGGTTGAAGTGTGGATGGATCTTTATTCAAGTATTGTGTACCTGAGCACACCTTGTGTATGGTAATAAAGATGAGCTCTTATATTCATCCTTGCAACAATTGAGATTTTTTTTCTTACTCATTGATTTTATTTTATTTTATGCACCTTACATTTTTGTTATTAGCACACATAGTATGATAACTTCGACCATGCATGTAACACTTGGTAACCCAGTAACGATTAGCGTTTGGTAATCCCAGTACTGTTGCATTAGTTCAAGATGTGTACGGTAAGTGAGAATGGATACTAGCGTTAGGATTAGTTTAAAGCCTAGTTAATCAATAGTTAAGTTAAATTAGTCACTTAGTTATCTCTCTCTCCTCCCTTATTAGTAGTAGGACATAAAAAATAAAAGCTATAAAAATCATATGCCTCAATCTTACTTAACCATACAATCATGACATACAAGTAAGTTTGGAAAGACAACAATCAACCAACCCATCACTGTTCCACAAAGCCGCATAGGCACTTAGTCCTTGGAATTCAATTGGATTGTGCATGAAATGCTTGTATTTGTATGATTGAGCATAGGGGTACCTCGTCGCTCATCACCTCTTGATGAAGTGATTACATATTTTGACATGGAACCCTAACCCTTGGCCCTAGCAACTTCAGAAGTTGATATGCACAGTCAATTATGACATGAATTGGCCTAGATATGAGATTCTTATCTCATCCATACTAGAGAGAATTCCCTCCATGCTAGGTAGTATGTAAACAAGGGAGGAAAGGTTCTTTTCCACTTTTGGTGGTAAGAGGACACTCCTAGAAGAAAACAATTTATGCTAGAGAAGCCCAAGACCTCATAGCCTTAATATTTTTCTCATTTGACATTTTTTTAATCTATAAAATCCATTCCCTCCAATATTCCATGCTAGATCAACTTCCCTAGTGTGGAAATGAAGCGGGAATACCTTAGATTCCCTAGAACATCCTTCAAACGTATCCAAAAATAGCTAGAAAGTTGCAAAATAATGATCTATAGCCCTAGAGGCCTAGGAACCTCATCAATGCACTCCTGAACACCTTGAATTCAAATTTTTCCCATATTTCCATGCTAAGGATACTATGCTCAGCAAAAAGGGAAAATCCACTTCAACATGTTTTGACATCCCACACTACCTCAAATATCCTCAATGAAGCTAGGGAATACACAACTCCCTAATGTAGGTTCTAGCTACCTGTTTGATCATGTTTGACCCTATTTTTGCTTGAACATTGGTTCTCCATGCTAAACCCCCTCTTTATCATGCTGGCTAGTGTGGAAACAAGGGGGAAGGCTTCAAAACCTACTTTTTGACCTTTATAGACCTCCTAAGTTCCCAATTTTGATAGATCTGGCCCTACGCTAGCTTGGGGAGGTCCTAAAAATTTAATTTTATACCTCTATATGTTCCAAAACCCACTTTCTCTAGTTTCCATGCTAAGGGTCCCTTCTTCCATGTTGACCAGCATGGAAATAAGGGGAGCCTAGCATGGGAGCCTCAAAACACTTGATTTTTTGATCAAAATGACCTAGAAATAGCCTAGACTAATGTCAAAACTCACTTAATACCCTTGTAGCCTTAAATCATGGCCAATTCAAGCCTAAAACTAGCAAAACCTAACCTTTTTTCTTACCTACATTAGCCAAATTTCACCATATATAGCCTATTTTGCTTGATTTTTTGCCTTATTACATAGTGTTTTGGCTTGCTTTTGACTTGTGTTGCATTTTTTATTTTGTTGACCTTTTATAGCCTTTATACAACCTTATATGTTATTTATTTGTCTTATTATGGCCTTATTTACCTTTTTTTTGCCTTTGAATGGTATCAAATAGTGGGATTTGACCTTTCTTGACCATTGTCTGACACCATGTGATCATGACCTACTAAGGCTTTAAACTAGCATCATGGCCCACTAAGGCCTAAAACTATTGAAATTGTAATCTTAGTTTATCATTTTAAGCCTTTTTTTCATATTTCCCCTTTTTTGACCTTTGTTTGGCCTTTATGATACTTTATTGAATTGTCCCTATCTCATTGACGACCTTGGATAGCCTTGTTTACATTAGATTTCATGTATTGGCATAGTTTCATAGCATTTTAGCATTATTTATTCACCTTTACCCAAGAGCCATTTAATATGCTTTTGGTTGATATCCAAGATCAAAATATGAGTACCTAGGAGAAAATTAGTTTACCTTTGTGTCTACATGGACCTCACAGTGATGTTGAATAGTGTATCAACCCTAATTGACTAGATCTTAAGCTTGAGAGCTTGTAGACCACATAGCCTTAATAGAGAAACCTCTAGAATTACCTAAAAGCCTAGTCAAAACCCTTGACCTAGAGGTAGGTAACATAACCAAAGACTCTCTAGTTGAGGTTCCTGTCACAAAACAGAGTGGTGAGGAGAAAACCTTTTAACTAAGTTTCTCACTGGAACCTCAATATGCTCAAGACATCATCAAGGTCCTACAAAGTAAGATTAAGGAATTTTCTTGGTCATATGAAGACATTCTAGGCCTAGACCCATGTTTTGTCTAGCATAACATCATACTAGATCCTAGTATTAGATCGGTTAAGCAGAAAGTGCACAAAACTAGACCTAATTTGTCCTTGGAAGTTCATGATGAGATCTCAAAGCTCTAGCAAGATAGTTTCATTAGGGCTATCAGCTACATGGAATGGGTGTTCAACATAGTGGTAGTCCCTAAGAAAAATGGGAGTATCCATATTTGCATTCATTTTCAACGCCTAAATAAAATGACCATCTAGGATGACTTCCCTTTACCTAGTATTGATCAACTAATCGATACTATGGCTAGACATGCCTTGTTGTCCTGTATGGATGGATTCTTGGGATATAACCAAATTAGGATCGACATAGAGCACCAACTTAGCATGACCTTTATGACCCCATGGGGTAGCCGTGGCTATACTATGATATCATTTGAGCTTAAAAATACTAGAGCGACCTATCAATGAGCCATGACCTTTATATTCAATGATTACATGTTAGGATTACTTAATAATTATGTAGATGATATAGCCATTAAGTCCAAAGTGGTCAATGATCATGCTAATGACATAGACCTTATGCTTAAATGATGCCTCAAATATGAGCTTAGGCTTAATCCCAGTAAATGTATCTTCAATGTCAAGATCAGTAAGATGCTTGGATTTTTAGTATCTAAAGCGATGATACATGCTGATCTTAATAAGTTTAAGGTTATATCCAAATTAGAAAAACCTACCAACCTTAAGGAGCTTTGAGGATTACAAGATAGATTACAGTTTATTCATAGGTTTATTACTAGACTTATGGATAAGTGAAAACTCATGCAACACTTACATAAGAAAGGGATTCACTAGGAGTGGATGAATCAATGCCAAGAGACATTTGAAAACCTTAAGCAAGAGTTGGTACAACTACTGACAGTCTATCCTCCACAAGAGGGTAAACTATTTTACATCTACCTTACTGTCTCAGATACATCCATTACCTCTCTACTTTTCAAAAATGTGATGATGAAGTAGAAATATATGTATACTACCTTAGCCATGTATTAGTTATTCACAAGACCCAATACACTAAAGTGAAGAAGTATTATCTAGCATTGGTCTTGTCTTTGAAGAAGTGCAGATAGTAGCCCTTTAGAAGCCAAGTCAATGTCATTTGCAAGGACAACACACATAGATTCATAATGATCAACATTTATGAAATTAGTTGTATAGTCTAATGAAAATTCATAATTGTAGGTTTTGACCTGCATTACATCTCTTAGTCCTCAATGAAAGGTCAAGCTATAGTTGTACAACTCACAATTTCACCTATTGATGACCAAGAAACCATAGATCCTAAATTCCCTGATGAGCATATTAACACAGTTATCCAAGTACCCAAGGACTATGATTTGGTCATGCACTTTAATGAAGCTTCAATTGACCATGGGGATAGTGTTACTATCATCATAACACTCCCATCTAGTGAGATCTAACCCTTCACCTATTGTTTTGGGTTCGCATGTACCAACAACATAACAGAGTATAAGGGTTTGATCAAAGGGATGATGGTAGCTTATGGCTTAGGAATTAGACACTTAGCAATCAAAGGCAATTCACAACTCATGGTTAACTAAGTAACCAAAGTCTATGCATGTAAAGCCAAACACTTACAATCAAACTGTGACCTAGGAAAGAAATTGTTACAGTAGTTCAAAAACATTGGTATCCAACACATAACCTGAAATGAGAATGTCATAGCTAATGCAATTACAACATTAACCCTTAGTGTGATCATAGAGTTGTTTAGTAAGTTGTCCACTTTAACCGTGGACTGTGGTACTCCTGTCACATAGAACACCGAGCATACCTTTGTTGCCATCATTTATACTACTCCTTGCATAGAATGGTATGATTATATCAAATTTTACCTTATGCATGGAAAATCCTCACAAGGCCTAAGTACTGGTCAAAAGCATGCCATATGTAAATGATCAAAGCATCATAGGTGATAACACATTAGGTTGACAATCCTATGATAGCGTACTCCTAAAGTGATTAGGTAAAGCCAAAGCTAGAACAATCTTAGAGGAGGTTCACAAGGATGCTTGTGGAGGAAATATAGGACCAAGAGCTATGATAATTTTCATTATCTTTCTACATGATGTAAGTTTGGCTTTCACTATAAACATTTATTCATCTTGCTATCTGCTCAGCCCAAATAGTAGAAAATCATGGTCATGTTGGCTTTCACTGCTGTAAATTATAGGTTGATAAGGGCAAAGGGGTAATAGGAAATGGCTATAAAATTTATAATATATAATAAATGATCCATTTCAGATGTAATGTTAACATATTATGGGTAATTTCAATAGGTTAACATGAAAAAATCATTTTCTAACTAATACATCGATGGGGCATTCTAATGTAAGAAATTATCTCCTAGATTATTTTGTGCTCGAAAATAAGCATTGTTAATTAATATTTTGTTTCTTTTGATAGAAGACATGGATTTTGGTAACATGGAATCATTTGAAACATGTATACCAAGTGTATATTTCCATAAATATTTATCATAAATTCAATAAGACCTTTTAATTTCAGGTTCCTTATAAAGATATGCATGTGGAATAGTATTTTATCATGTTAATCGCTTTTGTAGCTCTTTCTTTACTTGGAAAAATTATTTAGCATTTAAAAATAATTTGAATCCAAGTATTCAAATGGTGGCCATTTATTAATTTTATGGAGCTTTTATATAAAAGAACTAATGAGTAGTGAGATACCCCTACACTCAACCATATGAATATGAGCATGTACATATGATCCAGTCAAACTCCATAGATAGACTAGTTGTGGTGTCTAGATAGTTACACGTTGATCGCAGTTTGCTATCTTCTCACATATACTAGTATTTTCTTTGTCACATATGGTTTAATCCAAGGTAAGGTGTATGATATGGTTTCTAACACTAGGCTACTCCTAGAGATAATGGAAAATAATCTTGATTAAACTAATAAACAACATGAAGTAAAATCTAAACTAGCTTAAGTGTAATGAGCATCCATCCTTAATCATTTGTACACATCTTGAACCTCATGTAATACCTTTGGGATTACCAAGTGCGCATTACATTGAGCACTCCTAGATACGCTACTAGGTTACCAAGTAGTTACACTTAAATGTTCATGATTAAGTCATACTCATTCCACATTTAACAATAAGAATAGTAAATTATCCTAAAGAAATATTAACTAAGAAAAAAATATATAATAATAATAATTAAACAATTAAATGCTAAGTGATTGCTGCAATGATGGATTATTCTTGATCTTTATTGTAGATCATGCGTGTGTCCAAGTATGTCACACTCAAATAAAGGTTATGTACAATTACAATTATCACATTAGGAGTGTGCACTAGGGAAATATCTAAAGTTAATTGAAAACTAAAAAAAATACTCTTACACTTACGCTTACTGACTCTCTACTCCCTTTTGTGATATTTATAGGCAACCATGGTAGAAACGACATCAGGTATCTAACATCACTTACTAACCCCGATATCGGATCCTCAATATCGGAGCCCTGATATCACTTCTAATGTAGATGATGGCTCATCATACTCCCATGACTAAATGAAAAATTATCCTTGAGTTTCATACAAAATGGTGAAAGGTATGGGATTATTGACTACCAAGACAATAATTGCATCATAGTGGTTTTTTTATTACAGTAGAATGATGACACATTACAAGAATCATGGAGCCACTACATTGTGCCAGGAGATGGTGGCTATTCCACAATCTCCTTTCCTTTGCATTTATCTCCTAATTTTGGAGGCTTGTGATGATGTAGCAATGATTAAAATTTCTCCTCCTTTGTCTTGGGATCATGCACAATCCATGCAAATGATCTAATGTGTGAGGGAACTGGAACTTCCCATGGACATGGCAGCTATGAAAACAATTGATTGACTTTTACATACCAAGTTGAAAATTGTTGTCTCTCCTCTTCAAATGCCTTGGCTTGATCTCTCAACTCTTGATATTCAACAAAGCATCTAGCCAAGTCTACAACTACATCTTTTTGTCCATGGTAGCTTGCCTTAACTACCTCCAATTCTGCAGTTGCAACCGCTAGCTTGTCAAGAGCTACTTTGAGGTCAACAACCTCTTTTTTCATAAAATGCATATGTGGTAGCTACCTACCTCTCGAGCTCATTGTGTGGGCACCCTACTGTCAACATGGCTAAGTTGGCATATCGAAGATTAGCTAACTCCATGTACTCTTTTAGATCAGCAATCTGTAGGTCCCAGCTTTTAACCTTTGCCTACTGGGCAAGGGCATATGTATCCAAGATGTTTCTCCAATTGGATCATTGGCCCAAAAGGGAATTTATGTAGCCCTTTTCCATCTATATTTATTTTTCAATGACTTCATTGTACAGGCCCATCTGATCATGGAAGTGCTTCTTGAGGTGCTCATGCTTTTTGGCCTCGTTCTACCACACGCTTATTTCAATGGTTGATTTTTGTTAGATAGTGTGTACCTTCTCCATAGAGAGGGTTTGATTTTCTCAGGCGAGATGACTCATGTCATGTTTGACCTACACCAACTACTCTCTTAGTTAGTGGACACTTTCTTCTAGCAAATTCTTTTTCTTCTCAATGATGATCAACTTATTATTTGTTGTAGTTAACTACTTATTTTCTTCTTGTAGGGTAGTAAGGGCCTTGAGATGTGCATGGGTTTGCACTTCTATGATGGAAGCATCCCATACCACCTGCTCTCTATCTCATGCTAGGGTTTTATTCTCTTTTATCATATGAGCCAATTACTTAGTTTGTAAAGCCTCCATTATCTTGGGAAGGATCAATGAAAATGGATCCCACCTTTCTACCCTTAAGGTTGCAAGATCTTGATGAAGCCTTTGGGCTTCCGCTTCTACGTGGTCGACCTTGTTCTTGGTGATTATGAGTTTTCCTTTGGTTGAAATTAGTTCAAACTGTGCTACAGTGACATCGTTGGGGTTATCGAACAAGGAGATCATTACCTACCCTATCTATAGTAGTTTGTACAACACATCCTCATGTTTAGCCAGAGTCATGGTGGGACCAACCAATGCTTGCACATCTCGTGTACCTGTGAGATCTCCTAGTGGTACAACAGGGATGTTTAAAGGATTCTTTAATGTGCTCCTTGATAATGTCTTGTGCACCCATTGCATCCTGGTGTTACATGACTACAACTATAGCCCCTTCACTGGTTTTGAGCAATACTTGAAATGATGCAGTGTTCCCAGAGATTTGTTGTGACCACTGGGCCTCCCATTCGGACTAAAGTAAAACCTACCCTATGGCAGGATCAGCAAACACTGTGGGCTAGACCACATCTTCAAGAACTCAAAAGAGACTTAACTCATCAAGTGTTCCCTAGTTTACGAGGTCTAAGATCCATTGAAGATGAGTAAGTGCAGGCATGTAATCATAAATTGGTAGCTGTTGCTAAGCTGGTAGTAGTTGTTCAGATTGTGGTCTGTAGCTGGGTCCTACTTCTTGTTGCTACTTAGCTTGCATCAATTGGTGTATGAGCTATTTAATTTGTTGCTCCAATTGGGCAATGTATCCCTACTCAAGTTGCTGCTCCTCCTATTCTTCTTCCTCTTCAAGATCATTTCTCGGAGGTGTTGGTTTGAGAAATTCTGCAAAAGAAGCATTTTGAGCTTTGTGGGATACATCATTGGCATAACCAAGGATTCTAGCATGTTGACATAGTTTCTAAATTAGATAGAGAAACAACAAAGTGAGCTCCCCCATCTTCACCTCTTCAAACCATTGCTCGATGTCCATGAAGTATAGTTGGGGAATGTTGGCTTGAAATTTTCCCATTAACATAGCACATCCCCGAGCCGCATAGATGGATAGACGATTGAGCCCCTTCATTGGGAACAAATGATATGTCCCAATTTTAAAATAGGTATGCTCTTCTAGGCTCAATAAAATGCATAACTTATTCTTGTTTTCAAAAGTACATTTCAACCATAGCTTACAACTCTTCGGATGAGGTCAGGTTGACAGAATTAGTAATCATGCTCTAACATTTGGAAAATTTAAGGCTTTAGAAATTGCCTTGATAGAATAAGAGACCATGGCCCCACCAATTCTTATAGTATTACCTTATTCTTTATCATGCCAAAAATAATAAGTCTCCCCAAGGTACCATTCTACATTTTTAGATAAAATTGGCCAAAATGGAGATGCTTACAATTGTGTCCTCACTGACTAAGGGGTAAAATTCATGAATGGCCCGAAGTTCATTTTCACAATGATTGAGGCCAACATGGGAAGTTCTTGAATGATAGCAAGGAATTCTAGTGATAATGTGAGTTTTTGCCCTTACACTTGAGGTGCTACCTTTGCCTGCATAGATTAAGCTTTGGCAGGGACTTATGCAAGGGCTTCTTGATGGATGCTAAATGACTATGCCTCCTACTTAGTTGGTGGTCCTTGTTAGCTAGTTTGACCTTAACTTCCCCAAGGGAATTTGCATAGTCCCTGTGATGGATCACCTTGGGTTGCTCATTTGGGGGTCATTTTCAATTACATAAAACCTTAGGTTACTAAGGGATCCTTGTATTGATCACGTTACTCATCTATACCTTAGTCAACATTCAATGTACGTTATAGCCATGTTAGATTGTAGAGTTAAGGCCTTACTCTCTTTTTTTTTTCAAAATGACCTAATAAGATAGTTAAAGCACTTCAGGATACGTAAAAAGTATCTTTGGCATGGTGGGCAATGTTTATTTACTCATTTAGCTTTGATCATACTTAGTGTATTCATTGTTTACCCTTAGAATACCTTTCGAGTGATAGCAGTTTCTGAAAAATGTGACATTAGGTGAATGCAACACCCCCCCCCCCCATGACTAAGATGGACACTTTGGGGATAGACAGGGGTAAATGGCACAAAAAATGAAGTGCAAACAAGTGAGATATAGCATGTGGAAGAAGGGCATGTAGAGCTTAAATTGCCAGAAAATAAAAATTCCAAAAACTCCCCTTACGTTGTGATGCGAAAATGAAATTGGAAGTATGGTGAATTGTCATATACATATAGATTTTATAGCCCCAATATTGGGTACCTGATATCAGAGCCATGATATCGAAATGCCTAGAAAAATGCTCAACCAATAAATTGACAAAGGGAGAATAATTCGAGGGTAAGAATAAAAGAATTTGAGGTACCAAAACATTAAAAACCTGGAAGATCGGTAAGATAATGCCAAGGAAAGGAATAATGTACAAAAGTGAAGAGGGTATATAGTTAGGGAAAGGTGTAATGATAGGTCATTAAGGCATAGTGGAAAGTGCATAAATCGGGTGGTATTGAAAAACAAGTAAAAGGCACAAGAGTTACATAAGTAGGTCCTACCCAAGGCAGGTGTATGCCCATAATGCCCTTGCATAACCACACCAGGAGGTGTCCGTAGGCACCTAAGACATTAAATGCAACTGATACCACAAGGGTTAAATGCAATCCACACTAGTTCCACAAAACACACACATGTAGATACCACTGTGATGAGGTATGAATTCAGTGCTACACAAGACACAAGTCAAAAATACATGAACAATGAGATGAGGTGAATCATAGAAGGGATTGCAAAGATCGGGACATGAGGTAATTGAACTAGGGCATAATGAATCCTAAGTGTAGGATGTGATTAATGTGTCATTAACCTATCACTCCAAAATTAAGACCAAGTTCATTCCTCCAATTAGTGACATCGCATTGTTTCATCCAATGATGGACAACCATAAGAGCACCACGATAGCAAGGCATACGATCACTTGGTGTTTTGTCCAAGGAAGGAGTGATTTGGAATTTTTCTATGGCACATGTTTTTTTTTTTATTTCTCTAGCTGCTTTGGCACTTTGTTCTTTCCAAAAGTGAACCAGAGAAGCCACCAACCTTTAGGCATGGGTGCATGTCTTTCTAGTGGAACCCCCAAAACAACATTGAGTTTCTTTATTGAGTGTCTTTATTACTCTTACTCCCATTTTTTGTTAGATCTAAAAGGATCTTAGTACAACCAAGCTACATTATAGCACATATAGATGTCACCAAAGAGAATCCACAAGTCCCCTTAATGTCACACCCTAGCCATTCCCATCTTAGTCCATTATTTTTTGTGCTAGGTAGAATGAGCACAAAATTACTTTAAGTTGTAATGATGACAAGAATATCATTGTACCCAGCTAGAACCTCTTATTAATAGAACAGATGGGTGGATGTTGTGGGCTCACTTGTTCAAATAATTAATCACCCAAGACTTGATAGCATAGAACAACATCTTAACTGACAAGTCACATGAGTATTTTATTCATTGATGAGATTACCCTCAAAAAGATAAAACAAAAAATTAGAAATAAAAAATTGAAAAACAAAAATTTTTAAAAAAAGAAAAAAAGAAAAAACATTTACTAATTCTACTTGTCATAATGGGGGGTATCCCCCATGACTAAACCTTTGACCATGGCGAGAATTAATAAATGGAAATTTTGGATCCATGCATGTTAGAAATATTGGAGTCCAATCACATCCAAACCACTAGGTGTCTTTTGGTGTGGTGGTAGGGCTATACCCAAATTTGGGTTCACACACTTGATTAACGTAAGAATAGTGGGAAAAATTATAAGATGTAGTCATGTGATAAGGAGTTGACCTATTATGGCACCTGTGACTGTAAGATGGTATGTAAGGATCGATATGTCTCCCCACATGGTTATATTCATAGGGCCGCATGGTTTTTGGAGTATTAATTGGTGGCTCTGATAGGGTAATAGGAGGCATTAAGTTCAAAGAGGAAGGTGCATCACAGTGTTGGGAGTGTGCTGAGTTGGAGGATGCAATGGTTTCAGAATCATGCTATCTCTTTCTATGGCCATGCCTAAAGAAAGGATGATTACGATGTTGTGGAGGATTCCTACTACTATTGTTGATAGTAGCCATATAAGTAATATTCATGGGTTGGTGTTTTGGTTCAAAACCTTCTAGCACAACTGGTGGCAATGTAGAAGGATGTGAATGATGAGAATATTGAGGGTAAGGAGAAGTGTAACGAACATGAGGTGGTGATCTTGTTGGAGAGGACATGGGTTGATAGTACTCAGAAGAATGATAACGATGTGATGAAATAGAGTGTGTTGACCTAGTTGGGGAAATAGGATGCTAAACATAATAAGTGCTTGGGTTTGAATGGTATGAAGGGTGTGACCAGGATGATGGTGGCCTCCCCCATGACTAGGATTTTTGCCACTATGGTTGAATCTAGTATTTCTAGATGAAATCTAAATGTAACATTCTCTCTCCCCCCCCCCCCCCCCACCCTCTTTGAGGTGTAANGCATTGGCCTTTGGGATGATCATATAGGAAAACATCACATTAATATAGGTGATTTTCAGTTGAGCTCTTATCCTTATTTTCTTCAACCCTTCTTTCTGATTGTCTAGTGGTGTCCTACCCAGTTACTTGATTTGGCATAGTTCCACCTCTAATAATGTTGGTATATTCTCTGCATTTTTCATGTACCCATTCCATCATCTTATTGATCCTTGCCTCAATTTCATCTAGTGATTGTAGTTTTGGAAAAGACAATTCCACCTCCTTGAGGTGAGTTGATCTCTCCTCTTCATGATCATGGACCTTTGCTATTTTGATATTTTGGTCCTATTAAAATCTTTCAACACTCTCCCATTTAGCTATTTCTCCTTCTTCTTTTGCTACCCACTTAATAAGCTCTTGGAATTGGTGGGTTCGTAGTTCATATAGTTGACCTGGGGCATACATCCCGAGGGTCTCCCTTGTTTCATTATGGAGCCCATCCATGATGTGATACATTAGCCTTTCCTTAGAGAACCCATGGCCTAGGAAATTGTTTAGCAATTAATAGTATCTTTCTAAGGCCATGTCCAAGGGTTCATGTTTCCCTTGTTTCCACTATTGGATTTGTCTCCTTAAGGCTGACACTCTTGCATAAGTTTGATATCTTTCATTAATTAGCTCTATCATTGTCAGCTAGCGTTGAATTGATTTTGGTTTTAAAGACCTATACCATACTTTTGCTTGGCCAACGAGTGTCATAGGAAAAAGCTTAATTTTTTTTCATCCATTATCAATGTTGTTCCATGCACAGGAATCATAGAAGGCTTGTAAATGATGTTGCAGATCTAAATCCTATCCTCTTGAAAGCTTGGGAAAGTTATTTAAATCAAGCCTGGGTAGGCAGCTTTCCTTGCGATGCCTATAGGATATTCAAATAGCCTCTTGTATATGCAGTAGGCTCTTAGTGGCCAATAGGGGTTCATCATCACTAGCTATGTTATGAATTTGCGAGTTGAGACGATGTTGTCTTCATTCATGTTGGCATTTCTAACTTTTCCTATGTATTCAATTTTTATTTCTACATCGACCCCTTGAAAGACGGTCATCCATGTCATGACCTGACATTGAAGGAGCAAAGGAAGAGGAAGAACCTGAAGAATCATCATGAATTTTGTAAGTTTCCCAATCATCCCTGGATAAATTCTTATTAACTATAGAGAAGGTCCTAGGCCTTACGAGGCCCCTCATTATATAGGATGTCCTATCCTCACTAGAGGTGCTAGATTTGGATGACAATAGTCCTTGAGTACCATTGGGGTGCTCATGATCATAGGAAATCCCTGCATAAGATTGAGTACTCCTAACTTCATCTTCATCATCGTATAGTTTGTTGGTTCTCCAATGAATTACCTCACTAGTTACTACATTGTCATAGTCTTGTGAGAGAGACATTGTTGTGAATTGTGTGTGACTTATTAGCAATTACTTTCTTCCTAAAAGATATATTGTTAATGATTCTTTACAGTGATTTTGGATGATATAACTAATCTAGACAACTATCACCATCCCCAACAATGGCACCAATGATGAATGGTGAGGTACCCCTACACTCAACCATACGAATATGAACATATATGCACAATCTAGTCAAACTCCATAGATGGACTAGTTGTGGTGTCTAGATAGTTACACGTTGATCGCAGTTTGTTGTCTTCCCACCTAGACTAGTATTTTTTTTGTCACATATGGTTTAGTCCAAGGTGAGGTGTATGATATGGTTTCTAACACTAGGTTACTCCTAGAGACAATGGAAAATAATCTCAATTAAACTAATAAGCAATATGAAGTAAAATCTAAACTAGCTTAAGTGTGATGAGCATCCATCCTTAATCATCTATGCACATCTTGGACCTCATGTACTACTTTTGGGACTACCGAGCACACATTACATTGAGCACTCCTAGATATGCTACTGGGTAACCAAGTAGTTACACTTAAATGCTTGTGATTAAGTCGTACTCATTCCACATTTAACAATAGGAATAGTAAATGACGGTAAAGAAATATTAACTAAGAAAATAATAAATAATAATAACAATTAAACAATTAAAAGCTAAATGAATGCTACAATGATGGAGTAATCTCAATCTTTATTGCCGATCATGTGTGTGTCCAAGTATATCACACTCGAATAAAGGTTTCATATAATTACAATCATCACACTTTGAGCATGCACTAGGGAAAGAACTGAAGAGAATTGAAAACTAATAAAAAAAACTCTTAAACGTACACTTACCAACTCTCTACTCCCTTTTTTTGATATTTATAGGTGAGCATGATAGAAACGACATCAAGTATCCAACATCGCTTATTGACCCCCATATTGGATCTACGATATTGGAGCCTCGATATCGCTTCTGATGTGGATGACGACTCAACAAGAACTATAAAATAGCAAACAAAAATGGTTGTAATATCGTCATACATGTAATACTGTCAACTTGCAACTATGTGTTGCTCCCTTTTTCTCGTGCATAAAGTATGTACAAAGAATTAGAGTTGCCCATATGGAGCTGAAGACTATCTTGAGTAAATATTTTAAGTGTTCTTTAGAAAAAATTCAACAATCTCTTTGATAATGATAATTCCTCTTCATTAAGGTAGAGAAGATCAAGCTATATTTGGAGGACTAACTACTTTTATAGAAAATTTTTCTTTCATAATACTCCTACTATTACATAGGTAACTTCATTTTAGGATAGCTTTTAAGGTCTTAAATATTAATTCAAATTGCATATTTAAGTCAATGGAGGAGTTATTAAATGAAATACCTTTGCATATTATCATTTACATTATGTATATAACACACTTACTAATGATGTTAATGATAATGTAAAATATCATTGTTGGCATTTGACACTCTTACCTTACTATACTCACTTTTCTTGGTTTGTTTCAAGTTGAAAGTAAGTGTGATTTTAATATTGTTCCATGAGGATTTGAACACCAAATCCCTAAAATATATCATTACAAGGCACATTCTTAGCTCATAGGGATCATCAAGAACCATCTGGATTCATAATTCAACTTATGGACTCAATTTTCTATGATCAACAAAAGTCAAAATTTTTCTAAGTGTGATTGATATAACATCAAAATTTTTTTCAAGTGTGACTGACATAGCATTAAAATTTTTTTAAGTGTGATTAACACTACACATTAAAGAGCCATTTTACATTGAACATCAAAAGCAAGATTGATACTGGATGTCAAAACTGAAAGACTAGACTTGCTATTTCTAAACTCGACGATAAGTTACACTTGAGTCCAAGTTCAATTTTAGCAACCCTAAGTCTGATAACTCCAGCCCTATAAGTACGAGCTCAAACCACAAGTTTTAGGGTTAGATCTTTGGAGATTTGCTCAAATTTTTTTAGACTTGAGAGCACTGGTCAAATTTCAAGAGATTAAAAGCATGAGCACCTACTATCACTATAAAACCTGTGTGCTCCTTGGCCATCTTCGACACCTTCTATACCTTCTATGTTATTTACAAAGAGAATTTTCTAGCTTCCATGTCAATTTCCAAAGTTAGAATTTTTTTAGTTCTTGCATCAGTAACCAGAACCTTGGCCAAAAATAGCCCCATTTCAGCCTGAAATTGATTCCAAATCATGTGTATAGCTTATCCATCCATCAACCAACCCTCCAAATGGTTAATTCCACCCTATGAATCTGTATTTTGCTCCAAATATAAGATTCTTTTATTAGTTCTATCACATATATATTTTTTTTCTCCCATCATTTGTAGATTGGCCCTACATAGCAAGTGAACACTTTACTTTTTATTTCTTAATCAATACAGCATTTGGGATCTTCCCCCATATCAATGTAATCTCTCTATTTTACACTTTCTTATGCACATTCTATTATTAGATTCTTCTCTATTGCATTGCATTTTTCCCATCTCTCACATTTTATTCCATATTTTGTTAAAATTTTATCATTTTACAGTTAGCCATTTTTCAATGTAAAAATTTCATTATTTGGAGAGGAAACAGAAACCCTTTCTCTCATGTTAAAACTTATCTCATGTTAAAACTTTACTCATGTCAAAACTACAATGATTTAATATTGTACATTCTTTATCTATACTTTACACTTTACTTTTATTTCATGTTTATAGATTATTCTAAACTTAGTTTATTTTTCAATAATCCATAGTCATTTTTCTAGTGATTTTGTACTTATTTTAACAATAAAAAGCTTTAGCTTTTCATCATTCCCTATTGTGCCTTGCTTTGAGAGATAGGCTAAACTCTTATTTGATTATAGGATCTATGTCCCTTTGTTTTATAAATATTGATTTATTGAGGGTTACATCAATCTATACACCATTTATAATCACACACTAAGTATCTTAACACTTAGTTTGTGGAGGTGTCCTTGTAGGAATAAAAAAAATATTTCTATAGGAACATTTTTGGCACTAGAAGGAGGATTAATAAGGTCTTTATTATCTTGAAATCTAAGCATGTAGCAACCTATATGTCCTTTCCAACACTTACCATGTTTATTGCTTTGAGCATTTTTACTTAGTTTTATTTTTTGTTCCCATCTACACTTAATCTTGGTTTCTTTTTTCTAAGTTTTTGCATGAGACTCTCTTTGATACAATGATAGAATAAGGATCTAACTCTTCCTAGGGCTCTTAGGTCCATAAGTTGATGGAAATGTGATACACTCAGGTACTTATGGCACCCATGATGTAGCATGACTACAAAATTGCATGCACAAAAATGGAACTAAGTATCACGTTTGCTGAGAATGAGTTAAGGAGGATGACTTAATACAAGGTAACCAATGATTTAGGACCTTTCCTACCTAATTTAGATCAATCCATTGATCTCACCAAATCTAAGCAAGACACACTCACAAAATATTTACTTGTTAGGAATGAAATACAAGCCATGGCATGTAGTATTGGGAAGCATCTCATTGGAAACCCCAACATCAATATTAGCAACCAGAATTTTAAGTTCCTTCATAAATAGAGTAAGAAAACTAGAGATCTTAGCTTTCATGATGGTGATGAGGAAGATTCTTGTCATGTTACTCTTTCTGAAAATCCTTTTCATCCACCAAACACCTTCATCACATAGTGCATGAACCTCAACGGCTCCTCAACTCTATTTCAATGCTTGAATTGCAAAACATTTCTATTTCACTAAATACTTCAATTAATCCCACTATCATAATTCCACCAGTAACTAGTAGACAATCCACATATAATCTCTTTCTTAACATAATGCTATCAATCTATCATCCCATCTTCCAAATCCCAATTTAATATTAAAAACTTTCCAACCAATATCACATATGCCACAAACTCAATCAGCACAAGTGTCATTGCCATTTATTCCACTTATGCAGCATGTACCCTAGTATATTACACTTTAAATCTTCATGTGACTTATTATACCACCATAACTATCTTTATCATCTCATAACCTCATTTTGGAAAATCCCATAGTTTTGTAAATTCCAAGTGTTTTGCCTAAATTAATGCTCTTGCTATAAGATCTCATGTCTAGACTTCAAGCAAATGAAAACTAAACTTGAAAAGCCATAGCACTACATGGGGGTAATCACATCTTCTTTCCAATCTTATTAGTCCTTTGGTTCCCCCTGTTCAAGTTCCCAAAGGCATTTCATTGCCAAATTTTACTAAGTATAACAAAGAATTTGATCCTACAACCCATGTTATTACCTTCCATAATAAATGCATGTTGCTTGAAAATTATCCCCAACTATACTTAGGAGATTTTCCAACTCCTTAATTGGTAAAGCAATTGAATAGTACATATCACTCTATCCTCTCCTTGAAGAAACTTTTCACTACCTTCTTGGAGAGGCTTAAGTATAATATTGCTAAGGGTGGTACTTTGCAAAAGCTCCTAGCAATTAAACAAGCCCACAATAAACCTATCTCCAAGCTCATCTCTAGGTGAACATCAGTAATCATGAAGCTTACACATCAATTACCTAATGATAAGCTTCGAAACATTTTTGAAGGGGTTCTTAATGATTATATTATAGGGAAATTGGTTTAACCCAAGCTAATTAGCCTCCATAATGCAATTAACTCTACTATAGACATTAAGAAGACGGTCATTCAATGTAATGATCCAAAGTGGGTCAACTTAAAAAATAAAGCAAACAAAGTAGTAAGAAAAGACAAGTCCATCCAAAATGCTGGTCAAATAGTGACTTCGATGAACCAACTTGTGATGGGTTCAACGTCAAGTGGTGGAGGTAGTAATGACAAGAAGGATGCAAACTCCAATACAAAGCCAAATAGTAGTGGGCAAAATAATGATAGACAATCAAGAAGATCATAGAAAGATTGGTCCAAGTACCATAAAGTCCCAGTGATGTACATACAATTGTACAACATGCTACCAAGGGATGGACACATAACACCTAAGTAGGCTTTAAAAAAAATAAGAGCATAATTCAAAAGACTTCAAACCTTGGGCATTGGTCCTTTCCAATGCATTGAAGAAGAGTGATGAGTCGCATTTTCTTGGGTCCCATCGACAAGGCCTCATCAATGCAGCCCTATCAATGCAGTCACATTGATGTGGGATTTGATGCATTAATGTGGCCTCATTGACACAATGTCTATTTTTGCCTATAAATACACTCTCACCCACCATGTTTATGACATATTTTGGCATAGTTGTAGCAGAGCTTTTGCAGTTTTGTTACTTGAAAGTTAGAATATTTTTCTAAGTGCCTGCAGTAGGAGTTAAAGAGTGTATGAATCTTTATTCGAGCACTATTGTACCTCAGCACAACCGTGTGTGCAGCAATAAAGATGAGCTTTCTGATGAACCTTGTAGCACTTTGAAATAGATTAATTGTTTATTTATGCATTTAATGTTTTATGCAAATTTCTTTAATGTTTTAGGTAATTAAGCTAAATTAAGATAATTTAATCTATATTAAATAGTTATTAATTAATCACATAAGTACAACCTCTTCAAGCATACACTTGGTACTTGGTAATCCTAGTAACACTTAATGTTTGGTAACCTAGTAACATTAAATGTGTTTAGGATGTGTACAGAAAGTGGGAACAAATACTTATGTTAGGATCGACTAGGTGTAGTCAGTTAGATTAGATTAGTAATTTAATTATTTTATTTTATTTTATTTATTATTCTTTACCCTTAGGTAACTTAAAACAAAAAACATAAAAATGATAAAAATCATATGCCTTAGTTGCACTTAACCATACCTTTGCATTTCACAATTGTAATTGGGAAGAAAATGATTGTAGTGATTAGTTTCACTTCTTAGTGATTGGTGTACTTAGAAGGCTATAAGTCCATGGAATTCGATCAGATCATGCATCAACGCTTAGTGATTCATATGGTTGGACATAGGGTCTACTCACCACTCATCAAATAGCCACATGTTTCTAAGTGGTATATTCCTAAAAATTTTTACTATTATCATGAGGTACTAAGCCATGATACAGAGGATTGTAACAGCCTTAAATATGATGTTTAGGCTTCAGTAGAAAAAGGTACAATCATGTTCAATACTCTCATCTAACCGAGTAACCAGAACATGTAAATTCATTAGGATCCTTTGAATTTCAATTCAAGGAGAATTTCAACTTTCTACATGGACCTAAGGAAAACCATCACCATTTTCCAAATGGATTCCTCCTATCACCATTTTTCCTCATCCTCTCATTTTTCCTTATTAAGGCCTAAGAAGCCTTTTGTAATCAATATTCCTTGGAATAATGCCAACACTCCTCCTCCATAGAATGTACAAAGGGCTCTATTAGTCATTGATATGACTCCTCACTATGATGAAGTTTGTACACTATCTTAGCATACTTTCTCTTGTTTTCCCTTTTCTGCATGGAACAAAGTTCCTACACCTACTCATCTTATTAATTCTCCTTCCATTCTACCCTATGCTATGCATCCACCATACCATCCTTTCTCTCCATTTAAGTAACAAGTGTTTCCCTTGCTCCCTATTCCTATTTCACTCGTCAAAATCCTCATAATGGCTCAAAAGGAGGAAGTAGTTGATAAGAAGCAGCAAGAGAAGAAACTAGCTAGCAAATTAAATAAAAAGAAAATTTCATTCCAAGATGCATCATATGGAAATCCTCCTTATTTCATTGTCATCTCAACTACACCAAACATATCCATTGTTGTTCCCCTTACACCAACTTCCAAAAATTCAACTTCTACAAATAAGACTATGCCCCAAATTATCACTACCATGAAGTCAAAAGGGATACATCTTTCCCTCTTTAACCTCATTTACACTTCAAAGAAAAATATTTTGATGTTAGAGGAGGTGCTAAAGTCCATCACAATGCCTTTGAACATTCGACCTCATGTTCATGTGATCTCATTAGTGCACAATCCTCCAAGTTATGAAGCTAAGTATTTAGTCTTCAATGAGGAGAACATCAAAACTCATCTTGTGATAGGTACCATGTACCAACTTCTAATTTACATCACCATCTAGATTACAGATAATGTGTTGCCACCATTGGTACACATGGATGATGAACCTAGAATTAATACCATATCATTGATAGTCATTAAGCATCTCAGCCTTAAAAAATAGGTCACATAATCTAACTACAACTCCTCTTTAGTTTCATTTAGTGGCACTTGAGTAAAAATTCCAGGAATAATAACATTGCCTTTTTCTATAGGGAGTATGATTATATCTAAGGTTGTATTCACTATTGTTAGAGATTCATCCAAAATTAATCTTATTCTAGGACAACCTTGATTAGCATATCATCATGTTGTTTTATCATCCTTTCATTAAGAAATACACTTACCTTATACAAATAAAAAATAGGCTTGCATGCTAATCCTAAAATCCTTGCTATTTTGTGATTAGATGTATTAGAAGAGACTAGCTTAGGATCCTGATAAATCGTGTTTTTCGTAGGCTAAGATATTAGGTATCTAATATTGGGATCTGATATCTTAGCCCCAATATCATAACACATGCTACGTTATCGAATATTTGATATTGTGGGATGCATGCCTATCTATAAATACAACACTTAGGGGCATAATCTAGATAACTTTCATTCCATTCTTAGGTATACTCTTGTAGTTTTATTCTGTAGCCTTAGAGAATAGTTAGTGAGTGCCCACAATTTGGATCTGAGTTAATTGTATGATGCCTTATTCGAGTGTCAATGTACCTAGACACATTCCATGAATGACAATAAGATCAAGATTGATTCTTATTCATTACAACACTTTGACTTAGGTTATATTTACTTTCCATGCAATTTACTTTTCATGTACTTATTTAATATTAACATTTCCATGCATATTAATGAATTGATGAAATGAGAGTGATCAATTTTGAGCATAAACACGTATTTTCTTAGTAATCCTAGTAGCGTTATTGCTTGATTTGCCTAGTAGTGTAGCACTTCATAATCCTAATAGTCGATATGTGGGTTCAAGATGTGTATTGAAAGCTAGAAATAGATACTCACCACCTATAGGCTAGTTTATACTTTACTTTCCATTATTAATTAGATTAAATTATTAATTTCTCTATTATCATTAAGAGTAGCATAAGGCTGAAACAACATCAAGAATAATATGCTTCACTTTAGACTAAACCATACATCAAAAAGCTACTGCTACTCCAAGTGGCAAAACAATGAACTACAATCAAGGCATAATGATCTAGATGTACCAATTAGTCCCATATATGAAATTCAACTAGATTGTGTGTGAACACTTGTGATTCATATGGTTGGGCATAGAAGGTACCCACTACTCATCATTAGCACTGTTTCTAGGGATGGTGCCAATTATCTATATTAATTATATTACCAAAGATTGCTATAAACATATTAACAATCTATCTTCTAGAAAATAAGTCACATGCATTAAAACCATGTCTTCTTCACATAGGGCCAAGAATGCATCACATGATGAAAACAGTAGTAGGAGAAATGATAGGATATATACTGAAGAAAATTAGAGTGAACAATAATAAGCAAGGGATTCATATGCTTAATTAGACCCTTACTACACTCAAAGACTACATTCAACTAATGTAGAGAATCCTAGAAGAGATTGAGTATGTCCTAGAACAAGGATGGATTCAAGGCCTAAGACCTACTATAAATCTAGAAAAGATAAATCAAGGGACCATGGGAGAAGATATAAGAGCCACAGAAATTCTCCTAGTTTCTCATCTTCCTCTTCCTCTTCAATGTCTAGTTCTAACGAAGATGAACATAGGTGTAGAGATACAGCTCTACTAAGGGGTAAAGATGATGATAGAAATGGAACCCAAGTGCAAGATCAAAGAAATAAAAGTGAGCATAGGAAAGATCATTAATATCAGACAAATAGAAATAAAAATGCTCACCACAACATGTCTAATAAAGTTGAACCCTTGTTGGCTATTAGGGGCCTAACATAGATTAGGGAGGTAGTTCAAATACCGCAAAGGCATCAAAGGAACAGCTACATCAAATGACTTGATATGGACATCATTTATAAATTTAGGTGAGGCTATAATTCTAATCGAAAACATCATTTACAAGCCTTCCATGATGCTTGCACCTTGCAAAATATCACACATAAGTGGAAAAATCTTAAGCTCTTTCCTAGGATACTAATAAACGAAGCTGAAAGTTGGCATAGATTGTTGGAACCAAATTTAATCCATCAATGGTCCACAATGCTAAAAATATTTAAAGAGAAATACCAAAACTATGTGATAGTGTCTAACCTAAGAAAACAAATCCAAGGATGGAGGCAAGAAAAACATGAATCCTTGGATGTGGCCTTCTACATATACTATTCTCTACTACATAGATGTCCATGCCATGCTTTCTCTTGAAAAGAGAAACTTTTCCACATCATAGATGGGCTTTAGAATCAAAAGAGGAAGACCCTTGGGATTTATGTCCAAGGTACCTTATACAAACTCAAAGCCCATCATATAAAAATTCTAATTAAATGAGTGGTAAGAGAAGAAGGAGAGTTATGTAAATGAGTGAATGTAGAACAATATAACTACAATCCAACTCTTTAAAAGAAGAGGGTCCATATCTATGATGAACAAAAAGAGGTAGCTCTTAATGAGGTGATTTCACAACAAACCTTTTCAATACAAAAGTCTATCAACAAGCTTGAAGCAAGGATCGATAAGATGTGGGAGTTGATGAATGACAAAGTTTCCACTTATGTGAAAACCATAGAGGAGAACATAACATAACACCAATCGAGTGATCAAAGAAAGAAGAGGAAAATGAACCAAGAAATAAGTAGAAACACTTATTGGCCAAAAGGAAAAATAGTTGTAGAAGAAGAGGCTATAGATTCAACCATAGAAGATGATGATGGATGTGACATATGTTTATATGACCATCGAAAGGGCTATTTCCTAGTCATATTACATCTACATGAGTATTGGGCTTTTGCTTTGAATCCAAAGTTTGTACAAAAAAATGCCTAGGAAATTATCTTTTTCACAAGGTAATTATAGACAGTCCTATAACCAACCATACGATCCTAGTGGGACTTCTTATCAGCCTCAAAAATACTATCAAACGTAGTGGAAAAACCCACAATCATGAGGGAGACCATCATCAAACCAAAACTAACCTTATTATTAGCTGGACCCATATGAATATTACATTCAAAAATATATTTCCTTAACTAGTTCTACTTCTTCTACCTCAAATCACTACTACCACTCTCCCAAATATCAACAACCTACAACATCTTTTGAAGAATCACCACCTCACACCTCTCATCCTTCATCATATCCTCAATATTCTCATACATCCCTCCATCACATGTCACTATTAGCAACTTAGGATGGTTCAACACCAAAATATTAATGGAGGAATGCCACTTGTGCTATGAACATACATAGCAATGATAATGCTAGGAGATCTTAATTACAACCTCGAAAACATCCTTTCTTTAGGATGGTTTCCTCTCATGGGTGAAAAACTTGTAGACCTACTAGCACATAGAAACTTGCACAAGGATAATATGGTGGAATGCCCTTCCTCTCCAAAACAATGTCTCTTGATCATATGTAAAAGCCAAAAACCATCACCNCAACTAATCTACTTATTAGTTCTAGACTTAAGAAAATAGACCAAAAAAAGGATTTAGACATAGATATATTACACTCTAATTATACACTAGAAGAAGATATTAAACACAGAGACTTGGGAAGTAAAATAAAAAATTAAGAAGAAGAAGGAAATACATCTAGACTACATAAAATAGAAATACCTTCAAGTCCAGTTGAAGAAATGTCTCTAAGTGATCCAAACAAGAATATCACCAATTGCTACCACACGAATAATTAGATTAGTAATGGTGATAGATGGAAAACTAGTGGTGTATTACTAGGCGATTTTGTGGTGCATCTCCTAAATGTGCAACCATAAGTTTAGTCATGGGGGAGATGCTCCATCCTAGTTCAAGAACTAATAACTATTTTTCACCTTTTTGTTTTACAATTTTTATCATTCTCTTATTTCATACAAAATTTTCCAATTCATAATATATTTTCCATCTCTTGTTATTTTCCTTTTCTTTATACTTTTCTCTTTTCTTGAGTCATTTTCTTTATGTTTTTTATTGTCTTTTATATTTTTGTTAATAATATTGCCAAGTCATGATGCAGAAGTCAACACTATGTGTTGGGTTTTTGTTCTATGCTATCAAAACGTTTAGGTAAGTATTTGTGTAAAGTAGTGAGACCACCTCATCCATCCCTCCAATTCTCTAAATAAAAGGTCTTTGTCATGATAGCAATTTGGTTCTTCTATTATAAAACTAAAATTAATCAATGATTGTTGTACCTTGAAGAAAGAGAAAATGACCAAGTGGGAATGGCAAAGCATGTGACCTTTAAACGACTTGTTGGTTCTCTTCTTGACTTCTTTCATGTGGTTTATGACTCCTCTAGGAGTGTACCATCACTCCTTCATTGATCAATAAAAATGAAGTTATGTCTTGGCATGGTGTGGTTTCCATCCTGTTGGCACATTTTGGCCATTTAATGGAGCAGGCTTTGTGAGGTTGTGAAGATAATCATATAACTAATGTTCACCCTGATTTAAACATTGCCAATATTTTATTAGATGAAGACTTTTCAGAGGTGTTGGGTTGGTAGTTTGAAAGGTTTTTCTCTAATTGATTCACTAGCAAATACAGTTTTGTTTAAGACAAATGATCAATTGTTCAGAGTTCATGACAATCCTCTACCAGCTATTTTAGTGCCAAAGAAGCATTCACTAGATCTACACACATGTATTGATGTACAAGTCAAGAAGTGGGTTTAGTTAACCTCCATAAGGTATGGGAAGGTAATGAATGTAAGGCAACTTGTACAAACCAAATGATGCCTTGGAATTGAGAGTTATATTGTTTGGCCTATGAAATGCCCCCAAAAATTTCATGAGGTTGATATACAACATGTTGAGACCATATTTAGGAAGATTTATCACAACATTTGTAAATGATATCAATCAATAGGAACATTTGGAACAACTGCGATTGGTACTCAACGAGATTGTTTAAGTAATCAGATCGTTAACAGTGAATTCAAGGCTGATGTTTTGATGAACAAAAAACTCATTGAACTATATGGAAAATTTTTGAAGGATGCACACCATGTGTTTGAGAAGATGGCGGAGAAAGATTGTGGTTCATGGAATTTCATGATTGCTGCAAGTACCTTTAATGGGAAGCCTGAAGAGGCCATTTCTGCTAATGGGCATATGATGAAAATACTTTTCTTGGGCTTCTCTCTTTGCCTGTGTAAGATTGGGATTGGTGGATAAAGGAAAGACTTATTTTGAGGCCATTGATAAACATTTGGTATACTGTATGAAAATTGACGCTATATTTTTATGGTTGAGGTTTTGGGTCAGGCAGGGAGGCTGCAAGAAGCTAACAAGACTATGAACAAGATGATCCGGCCCTTGCCCTTGATCCAAACCTCCATTAAGAGCCATGCTATTGCAGCATTACAATAAAAACAAGTGCCACTCAAATTAGAATAATGTTGATCCTTGTTTAGGACTACACCCCATTTCTACAGCATTTTAATGTTATCATAATAATTTTCATAGTATTTCAACATTTTTGCAGTACATGCAAGGGAGACTCAGATGTCTGCAATTGCATATGACCAGCATTCAAAACTGAATTTAGATAAATATTTTCTTACTTCGTGGATCATATTTTGCCATAATAATTATGGTTGAAAAGATGGAGTCATCTGTGGCAAAAACAAAGGGCACCAGGCAGATGACAAGAAAGCACGTGGCCTCTCCCAATTGGATTGAGCTAGAGCCAATGCCGATGCTGATGCCTGCGACTTCGGTGAAGCCATTTCTAGAAACAGAGATGTGGAAGCAATCAGTTTTGGATCAAGAATTTGTAGAGGATTTGGATTTGGATTTGGACCGAAATTGAGAGATAGAGTGACAGTATGGCGTTGCCTTTGTCGGTTTCTGTGAACGTGATGCTGGCAATATACGAGAAGAAGACAGTTGCAGTAGATCTATATCAACTGTTGAGGCATACAACATGCTGCACTACTTAGAGTGAGAAGTGGTGGAAGCTAATGATGATTTTCAGGCCGTGAAGCAGATGCATAGTGAGGTTAAGAAGGGAGCCTCCTCAGATTCACCGAAGGCACAACAAGATGCAATGCAATTCTACTATCGCGTACTTTGTGTCAGGGAAACACGATTTTCAATTTTCACAGAGAAGGAGCACATCCACACCTTAACATTCATGTGGCACGATGCCTTGAATCTATGAAAGCAGACGTTGCAGCAAAACATTCATCTTGGAAAGTCCGTGATCAACTGAACACCACACAGCAAAATTACCGAACGCAGCGACAGATCCTCCTTTCACGGTGGCAGTTCAAACATATAGTTTTGGTTGAAATAGCACTTTGGATATTAGGCAGAGCATGTGTTTGTTTCTACGGGTTTCGCGTAAAGGGAAGAAAGGAAAGAAATGAACTAGCTGATTACTCCTGCCGTTCTTGCAAATGTTACCAGTACGTGGGTTCAAATGGAAAAAAAAAATATATATATATATAATAACTAAATGAATAATAATAAAGTGCAGGGAAGATGAAAATGATTTATTTTTCAGCCTTATTGACTCCAAAGACCATACAGCTGCCTCAACCAATGTCACATTAAGCTGTATAAAAAATTACCTTTTTACTACCACCCATTTATAAAATTACTAGGGCTTCAATAATATTTAACATTTAAAACTTAAAAATTCTAAACAAATAAAAATAAAAATAACAATTATATGGAGCTCTT